>CADDXX010000227.1:1011901-1029693 GCA_902810485.1 Alauda arvensis
CCCGCGCTCCCCCGGCCGCTGCCGGTGCCCGGTGCCCAGCGCTGCCGGCGCCGGGACCCTGCGGGCACCGCGCTCCTGCCCTGGGGCGCATCGCGCGCAAAACTTTTCCCCTCTTGTGTTACTTCCAGAGGAGGAACCTCTCACTAACAAATGTCACGATCTTGAAATAAAAAGTGTAGTTGCACAGAGGCTACAAACAAGGCTATTTTTAATATCTCCTCTATCCAGCGATTCACGGACACTGTGGGTAAATGGAGGGGGTCCCCCTGAGCTCCGCTCTCCGCGCCCCTCCGCGCGTCACGCTGCAGCGGGCACGGAAAGTTACTCTGTAAAATAARCTGAACCGGCAGAAGCGGGAGCACTGGCGTTTCTTTCCCTCCACCCTGACCCATCTAGAGCTCTCTCCTCCCACTCCCCCCGCTGGATTATTTACTCTTCTATAGAAGCTACTCCTTTTTCCCGTATTAATATTAACAAACTCTCTGTAAAAGCAAGAGGCTGATCAGATCCAACTCATTTCAATTTCAAATGAGCCGGTAAAGCCTAGAGAGTGAGCGAGAGGAGAAAGGAGAGAGGGACAAATCTTCCCATTCTAGGAACCGGCTTAGTGGCGTTTTCTTCTCATTATTAAACGAAAGAGATCGTAAAACGTTTATCAATAAGGGTGGGGGGAAGAAAAGCAGCCGCAAAACACAACCAAACAAACGCATACGAACCGAAAAATCTTCCCAGGTGCCACTCCAGTATTTAGTCAGCCTTGCAAAGTGGTCACTGACGCTTCTTTTCATTTCTGCACAGGGCGAGCCCCCTCCCTCCCCGCAGCATTCGGTACAGTAGATTTTGAGAAAAAGACAAACGAAGCTATCAGCGGGGATGATGTTGAAGAATGAAGATAATAATGTTGCTATAGGTGGTACTTCACATGACATTATTTTTCACTGAATATTTAAAGAGATGTTTCGGCAGAGATGGATACACTCAGCGCAGGCTGTCACCCTCCGTACCCTGAGACAGTGGGAAAGAAACCGAACCTGAACGCACAGAAACGCACTCGTTACTCACTGCTAGCCGCACGTAGATGCACACAAAATACCCACGCGGATCTATTTGCACATTTATGCCTGTATTTCGAACTGTATCAATCACTCCATTACCTTCCTACGGTTTCTAAGCTAGACGATCTCCCAAAATTACTCGCGTTCACAATTTCATTATACTTTTGCCGATTAAGCTTGAGACAAATTTCCCCAGATGCGCAGTACCTTTGCTTCGTGGCTGGAAAAAGGCGGCCGTGGACAGGTAATTAAAAAGCAACAACAGCAACAACAAGACGAAAAAGAGTGGCTTAAAGAAAAATGAATTAATTTGGAGAAATTAAGTTTTACAACTTTTTTTTTTTCGTTTCTCTTCTCCTCGCTAGTGTTAAAGCGGCGCCTGGTATCTCATCCAAGACCGATTGATTATTTATTGTTTGTTTTCCTCTCCTTCGCTGGGGGCCGGGAGGGGTGGGGAATGGGTGGGGGCAGAGCAGCAGTGCCAGGGCTAGAGAAAAATCGGTCTTTATTGTTGTTGATAGCAATACATCAATTAAACGTCATTGTCTCCAACRGAAGTTGTGAGAGTTCACAAGCGTAAATACTCTGATCCCGGGTTTTCCCTCTCGATGCTCCGAATGACAGTGACATATTTTTCCCTCCCCGCCACACCTTGGAGATTTTTTTTTCCCCTCTCGGATTATTCTTTTTAATGGAGGTGGGAGGCTTTCTAATGTGCTTCAATGCAAATCAGCCTGGCTGCAAGACACCCGTGGTGGGGATCGATCTCCAGTTCATTGAGATGAGCACTGAAGGGAGATGGTAAACAGGGGATAATTTGCAGTTCATTCTGCTGAGAGACGATTCCAATGAGATGCATCACACTAGACTGGATTATTGTTATTCAGGTTYGCGATCAGACACAACACCCTTAGCACGACGAGTTAAAAGCTGCACGATCCCCTCACAGTTATAAAACATCTTTAATAACGATCGGGGGGTGCAGAGGAGGGGGAATCCGACGTTTTGCGCCCCTGAGCTCGGAGCCCCTCCGCCCGAGCGGCGCGGGGCGGCGGCAGCTCCGCGGCGGCGGCGGCCGAGGGTCGGGGCAGCCCAACCTGCGGCTCCGCGCCGGCCCCGCACGGCACAGCGCTTCCCCGCACCGCCCGCACCTCCACCCCGCCAGAACACCCGCTCCCCACTTCGCAGGGAGCTTGGTCTTTTATTTATGGAGTTTTTTTTCCCTCCTTCTCTCCCTCCTCGTTTTCTGTGTTCTCTGTTTGSCTCTGTTTGAACTGAAAAAGCCCCACTTCAGTGGAGTTCCGAGCGGCGCTCCAGCTGACCTCTCCAGTTCGCCGTTTGTCAGCTAACACAGGTTACATATATTTTAGAAATGTGTGTAATTAGGGGCTTCCAGATGCTGCAGTCAGCTGGGAACTTGGCTTTATGCTCCGATGTATAATAAACTTTTGAGACAGTCCTGGGGCGCAGCTACCCCGGGGCAGCGAGCACCAGCTCTCCGGAATTGTTTCATTATCAATAGCCTGGATCGCGCTATTCACTAGGAACATTGCAAATCCTGTGACTGTGTGGGTTTAGGTATGACTACTTTTGTGGGCACGCTGTCAGCTCCCCCCTTCCTTGCTCTCTTCTGCCTATTTTTTTTTCTTCCATTTTTAGTGGTAATTCTCCAGGGGGAAGAAAGAGGGAAAAAAAAAAAAAAAAAAAAAAGAGGAGGGGGCACCAGAGTTGAATCATTCTCCATTATTACTGAGAACTAATAATTGATCATTGCTCACAAACACAAGCTTTTACTCGCACAATTGAATCGTAAGCAATACGCGTTTAGTCAAAGGAAAAAGGAGAAAAAAAATAAAGGGAAAGAACCTCTCCCTTTCTCTCCCCTAAATCCTAGAGAATCGCAGTGATGGGGACTCCTCCGCCCCCGAGATAAAAATGACTAATGCCATCACCAGCCAAGGTGGGATTATTTAATTCAATTCTTTCTTTACACATTTGCTGCCTTTTGTTTGACCTGATGGCTGGCAAATTTTTACACCTAGCTGTCCCTTTTGAGTTTATTGATGAAGGTGCTTCTGAAATGATTATCAGGAGATTTACAGCCATCACTACCCACCTACGGGAAAAGTAGTAAAATCAATCCCTCAATCAATCAGACCCCTCTGTGCATATCTTTTTAATCTGCTCTTTTAGCTGTTTTATTACAACACGAGCATTAAATATGTTTGTTTCAAATTTAACACGAATGCCTCCGAAGGACTCTGTCAATTTAGACATAAATCATGAAGTAAACAAGCTGGATGGAAAATTCTCTCACTCGGGCAAGAATGTTAAAACCCAAGGAGTAAAAAAAAGTCTCCCGCATCAGTGTATGGGCAACTCGTTTGTATGTACATCCCACAAGGCAGGAAAACAACAAACAGAAACATAAATATGCAACGCTGCTAAAGATTTCCRTGCACTTTTACAGGACTAGAGAGTGGTAGTAATTACAAATACTTTCAYACTCTAAAGTCCATCATTATTTCCTCTGATATCTTTTATATATATATATCTTAGAGTGCCTTCTTTCCTGTGTTAAAAATTAACTTTTTTTTTTCCCCAATTAAATACCATATACTTGAGAAAGTTTCTTGATTCTTGATTCCAGCATTATTATTGATCCCAAGGTATCACTCTATTCTTTATTTGGCTTTTTTGGGGGTTAAAAAATAAATTAGAGGTTATTTCAGGTAGGCTGCTTAGGTCACTGATTTGTTACGCAGTGGTCATCAAGTACGGACAGAGTGAATCTATAAGTTCTACAGAGAACCAAGATTTTTATTTGATGCCACAGGGGAAGTTTTCTCTGCAAGCCACATGCCTTTGCATCCCAGTTTAATTTTTTTTTAATAGCCCAGTGTATCGCAGCCATATAAAGCCRCCATGTGGCTCCACCAGAAAACCAGAAGTTTAGAAATGAAGTGACAGAGATTTCTCCAGTCTTAGATTAAAAAAAAATACCCCCCAAAACATTCTGAAATACAAAGACATCTTTCAAAGACATATTTTAATGTCTCTCAGCACAGAAAAACTCTGGATAAGACAAGGGAAAAAAAGGACAGTGAAATATGAATTAYGTACATGTCAAAAGAAGAGTCATGAATAATTGCATCTGATATCAGATGATGAGATATTACCTGCAATGTCAGCCAACAATTCCTCCAAACATCTTGTTTTAAGGAAAGTGCCTTTACACAGTAGGAAAACTTCACAGTTTCTATCACTGTTCATCCAGGTAGCTATTAATGGGAGCCTTAGTGTCAATTTTTAATAAAATATTATAGTTATAATTTCTTTGTCAAAGTACTATTTAAAATAGKATAAAATATGGAAATAGGAGTAATTTAGAAGCAAATGAAGAAGCAGGACCAAGGAATGTATTTTCCAGGATATTTAGAGAAAAACATGTGTTCTTAAAAAAGTGTTCCCTTAGGATCTGCTTACCTTTTAATTAAAATTACACAGAAATTCTGTACTCTGTCAAAATATAAACACAATGACAAAATTTCACATGAATATTTTCTCTGAAATAGAATCTACAGACGATTTCTACAGGGTGGAAACATCATCTAACAAAGTAAGACCTGTTGTCGCAAAAAGATTTACACCGCAAATCAGTTACATAGTACACATGTTTATTTCCATTCTAATGTTTCATTTTAAACTGGAGAATATGTAGTGATTAAAGACTAAACATGCTTCAAACCTCAGGGGGAATGCTGCCCGTAGAGTCCCAAATTTCTTGCCTAATGAAATGAACCTGACAACCCCTCTCCTTTTCATGACATATTTTTGGTTCGAATACAGTGGAAGTATTTGTAAGTACATACATTTTGTTTGCATAATATYGAGGTGCCCTGATTAATGCGTGGTGTTTACAACGTGAAAATTGTCATGCTCTCTGCATCAACACAAGGAGCTGGCCTGGCAGCAGCTAGTTGCAATAAAGTAAATGCCTCATGAATAATGTTCTGCTTTCCATGTCTGAGCTAAGCAGAATCCTCCCCATCCACTTTTTGCCCTCAGTTTGAGCCAGCCCGTTAAGAGAACTGGTTTGCAGTGGTACTGTGCAGGRCACAGCTCTCTGAGTGCAAATGTGTTTGCTCACAGGCTTGCACATGCACTATCTGGGTCCTGTGGGGAGCCCATTTCCTCATGCAGCAATCTGATCTCCAGCCACGTTTTTGCAGATTTCTTTTCTTCCCATTAATGATCATATAATGTTCAGATGGCAACAACAGCCATTACCTACCTCAAAAGGTAACTCCAGGAGTTTCTGATTTCTTAGAAAAAAATCCTCAGAAGAAAAGAAAGAGTTGAGCACTGAGCTGCCAGCCAGCTCTACTGAACTATCAGCAGATACTRCATCAGTGACCCAGAAAGAGCCTTGAAAAGTACTGCTTCATAAACCCAAGATCACACAGTTATCACCTAGAAAATGAGACTCACAGTTTCCTTTCCTTACGTAAGAAAAGCTCAAGTAACAGGATTCAAAGAGCAATCCTCACAAAGAGACTTAAAAGACCCTTTCTCAGAAATCCAGAAACCAGATTTGGGGTTAGAAAAATTGTTTCCATCCTTCATATGCTTTATATAGTAAGCCTGGACTTTCATCCTGCTGTACAAGCCATGTCTTGAATCTCACCCTGAGTTACGTATTGGGTGTTTCAGTCCTTCACAGACTTCAAATTCCCTCTCAAATGCAGTGTCCAGGGCTGCAGAACATGTCTATTTACATCCTTAAGCAGCTTTCTGCAGACTAGCTGCCTCTCCCCAGGACTGTACACAATCATTAAGCTCATCAGAGCTTGCTGYTAGCCACTGACACCCTAGAAGTACTACCTGAATGAGAATTTAAAGCTTGAGTAGGTTTTAGATAACACTAAAGACATGTGGTGCAAAAATCATATGTGCAAAGACAAATGTAACCCCAGTCTGTAAYGGTTCAGCAATTCAACCGCTTGTCATGTACTGCAACAGGCAAAACAAAAGAGGGAAAATTGTGTTTGAATATAAGACAACATGGCACATTTAGGAATGACATCAAACACCAGTGCTTATTCTACTTCCCTTTGTAAAGAAGGATACATCATTTACTCACTTCTGAGATCACGAAAAGACACTTTTTTTTTTTTTCCCTCAGAAGCTTGCAATGTAAGCGCCCAATCCCAAACATCATCAGTGTCACTCTTCCCTGTGCAGGAAGCAGAGCACTGACAGCACAGCACGAGCAGTGTTTCAGTCTAGAACTGCACACGAGTGAATCTGGAGCCGGGGCTGATCAAAGCTGTTTGTGCCCACGGCTCCTCACTGTCCCACCAGCTGGGCAATGGGCACGGGGCTCTCCCGGGCTGTGCTGCTCTGGCATGGGCACAAACGTTTGCATGTCATCCTCAGCAGCGAGGGATGGAAATCTCCTGCATGGGGCAACAATGCGTGGTACAGTAACTTCTTAAGCTCTTCCAGCTGTTTGCAAATAAAGTATGTGTCTGAGCCCCCAGTCTATACAAACTGATTTCCGAGAGTGTTTGTGTGAGCGTGCCAGATCAGGGCCATTACKAACTGCAGAGGAGCATAAACAACTGTTAGAGAGAGAAAAGATTTAGAGAAGGCACCAGTGACAATGATTAGCATGTAAATCCCGTACCTCTYAGTGAGAGCTCTCTTGTTAACGTGGTTAGTTGACAGTTGCACACCTTTGCACTCCCATTTATTTTAAGGCTYGAAGTCACTTGTTCTGTCTCTCAAGTTTACTCAGCCTGGCTTCTTCTGCAGTTGAAACAGCTTCAATTTTCATGCTGCACAAAAGCACAAGCAATGCCATAATAAATAACTGTTTAATGGAAGCACAGGGCCAAATGCATTGTAAACGTGCTGAATTAAGTGGAATTAAAGAAAGGATAAATATGGTCCATTCCCTCCTCCAGCTTCAGTACTCTCCTCTCCAGCACTGTACATATAATCTCACAACACAATAACATTGCTGTACTCACTCTGTGGCAGCAGGATCATTCCCTTACTCTTTGTTTCACTCCTAGAGTTTTCCAATAACAAAATTCAGTTTCAGGCAGCGTTCTCAAAGGGCTGCCAGACCTGCTACTGCTTTGCCCCACTGCTGACAGATGGGGACAAGTGGGACAAGACCTTCCCGTGTCCAGCCATGGCCACCCTGAGCAGAAGCAATAATTAGACCCAGTGCAAAGGTAAAAGGTGAGATGGATGTGAGGGGAGAGAGACAGGTACATCTGCATCCCGGGCCAGCACTGCCACCAGCAGCCCCCAGAGCAGCAGCTGCCCAGGGCTGCAGAATGTTCACTAACACTTTCCTGTGCTGSAGACTGTGCCTTGTGAGGGGCCTACCTTTCATGTTTTGCCTAGAGCAACAAAAGCCGGTAACGGGTGCTGGCTGCCACGTTCAGGGGAGCCTGCGGGAGCTGCTCGCTGCTGCCTGGGAAAGCACTCACTGCTTCTGGAAGCAAAACAACCATGGCATTTTAGGAGTACAGCCCCTCAAACCACCTGTTCAAATCTGCTAAGCACAGGTAATCTTGGCTCTTCAAGGGGATTACTCAAAGACAATAAAAATACTAAAAAAAAACAAAGACAAAAACTGGTGCTGGTAATTTGCATCCATTTTTGTGATGTCACACTGTAATTTTTGCAATAATTGCAACCAATAACACACTATGCAAAGTTCTCAAGGGATTGACTCTCTGTTCAGAAATTAACTGTAAAATATGCTTTGCATTTTTTCTTATTCTGCTTTCTTATTGTCATTCTCATAAAATCAAGCAAATTGGTGAGTGGAATGTCTAGAAACAGCCAGAAATTAATCTGGATGAATTACACAAAATATATCTGTCCTGGAAGTGTATCTGCCTTTAAGGAGTTATATATCACCACAGAGAATACAACATTCTGCACTTGAAGCATTGGCACATATCAACAAGATTATATTAATTTCAGYGCAGAAAGCTGACATTCTTGGACACTGCTTAGAAATGTGCATGTTGTAAAACTGGGGGGAAAAAAAAAGCTACAAAATTTGAACTTAATTGAAAATACTTCCATTTTATAGCAAACCATATTGTAGATGTTTATATTGCATTCAATAAATATTAGCCATAAAGCCTAATTTAACTCCAGATTTTGTTAGGTTCAAGATTTTTGGAAAATCTAGGTGTCATCCCAAACTTTGTACCCTTTTAACTGCCAATCCCAGCCCCATTTAGGTAGGCAAGTCCTCAGTGGTGTGGCCACACAAAGCTGCCCTGGAAGCACTTGGCCTCTCTGTGCCACTGGTCTGGTTTGCCTGTGGACCCCATGGTTTCTGGATATCCATGAGGTTTGTGTGTAAATCTTGTAAAATCTTAGAAGAACACAAAGGRTATTTTGTAAAGTCTCCCTAGGAGCATCTTTTCCAAGCCATGGGATGTTGCTGGAAAGGGATTGAGTTTATCCAAATAAAACCAGTTGCACTTTTCAGTGCATAGAGCACAAATTCATCAAGTGGCTCAGCTGCAGTGAGTTCTAGGTTCTGGGAAATGAAAAGTTGGATCAGAGGATCTTTTGAGGTCTCTCCCAGCCATTCCATTATTCCATGACAGGGCAACATGATTTTACATGGAGCTATATTATTCACATGCTTGATGCTTTATTATATCTTTCAAAATCAAATAATCAATATAATTTGGGCTTTATTGCAGAAAGAATGAAATTGATTGACTGATATGATAGTGAACTAATGATATTAGAAGCTGTGGCTCTGTTATTTCTCTTTTGGTCAGAAAAGAGAAAAAAATATCTGGATTTGTTCTGAACAAAATTGCAGTACTGCAGGCTAAAACTTTTCTTCTCAATCTAAAAACTTTCCTTCTCAATTTAAATTCATTTTAAATTGTTATGCTTTACAAACTTCCAAATGGGATTCTAATTGTTGACAGACATTTTACATTACATGTGTCTATCACTTTGATTTAATATGCATTTTCAATGAAATTTAAAAAAGGCCTCTAAGGTGGCAATTTAACAGCAAGACATGCTGTGAATTTTAGATATAAAAAATATCTAGTTTTCAAGGKTTTTTTGTACATGTGAAAATGGCCCTCCAGAAAAAAATAAAAAAAATCAGAGAAGTCTGTATGGCTGAGTTATCAGAAGCTAAATATCTCCAAGAACATTACCCACTGTTTTAATCAATCACAGTCATCAGAGGCAAACCAGGTTTTACATTTATGCAGCTTTTCAGCAGTGCACTTCAAAAAGTATTAACCATAAAAGAAATAGACTGWATTTGGAAATCCTAGGTCTGGTTTATTACATCTCATGACCTGATTTAATTTTCTTCTACAGAAAGCCCACATTGAAATGTCTGTAAGTAATAGGTGCTTGTTGTCAACTTTGATAAGAGACATTTGAAAGGAATGCCAAATGTATTGTGAAARATAAGAGCACAGCAGCTTCTCTGTGCCCCTAAAAGAGTGGAAACCAGACTTAGGAGAGCCCACAACTACAGAACAGACCTGTTCTGTATCATGCCTACTTTTGAAATCATCAGAATCGAAGTTAATGTTTAAACCCTAAGTTATAGACATTGACAGCACAGTGGAAACAATTCTCTGTCTTTAACTTGAGATTTTCAAACCAAAATATTCCCTACTTTTAAGTTCTTGCATTTACTTCATAACATTAATAAAAACATCTTGGGCTTGGCTTATTTYATATAAATAGCTTTAGATATCTTGTTTAAGAGGTCCTGCAGGGTGTCCCAAAGCTTGCACTTGATGGCAAGAATAAACATTCATTAAACTTCAAAGGCTGCCAAAAAGTCTAGTTATTTTGATTTAGGGGAATAATTTAAATTAATCCCTCAGCTAGTGTAGAAAATATGTAATGTAATCCATTTCTCTGTCTCCAGCTTCAAGTGACACTGGAAAAAAATACTGCTTTACTAATGTTTTCTGTTTTGAAAAACTGAAGAATTCTGGCTAAGTGACATTAAGAAACAAATATTATAATRCACAACTGTGCACTTACATCTCTGTGTAACTGCTGCTAAACCTACACACACAATGGAGTTCTTCAGTGGGAGCAGTAAAACCAGGTTTTATGTTTGTGTGTGTGTGTGTATATATCTGTAATCTTTTTTTAACAGAAGAATCACTTTTTCTGAAAGGCTTTCTGCCTTACCACCCCAACTCAGCTGAGTGCTGCTGTGCTACAGAAAACTCACAGTCACCTTTGTAACAGATCTTCTTTTGCTGAGGTCCTCTTAAAATTCAGGAGAAACCTTAGTATGATGAAGAGCTTGGTTTAAAATTATTTTTTACTTTAAAATAAATACACTCCTCACCTGCAAGCAGCATGAGGAGTGTACTGCGTCAGACACACTGAGGGAAAAAAGGAAAGGCAGGAGAAGCTCAGCTATTGTAAATCACTGCAATGCCACTGAGGCCAATTCAGACTGGCTGAGGTTGTGGCCTAATATTTGTGCTGAAATGTTGCAGCTATAGCTGTACCCCTGAGCTGTATAAATATTTGTTGAAAGCTGACTGTTAGGGTGCAAGGGGTGGATTGCTCATCAGCAAATAGTGAGGGCCCTCGTCTTTTCACCTTTCTTAGGGAAACCTTCCCCCTTTGAGGGCTGGGAATTTTGACTGAGTACATGTATGATCCTTCTGACTTTGTGCATGGATTATTCTGTGTGCAATGGGACAGGAATTTCCATCTGGACTTTTGAACTTGCACCCGCCTGAGTGTCCAGCCCTGATTCATGCCATGCACTGTACATGAATGACCAGCAATGTTTACAAAATGAATTAGCTTGACTCCAACTCTCCAGCCAGAAAGTAATCAAAGTGAAGAGCCAAGCTATTTCTGAAATTCCAGCTTCCCTAGCTAGAAACTGCATGCTCTGTCTCTCTAGTCAGGGTATTAATGTAAAATGTACATGTTCTATTCTGGAGGACAATTAAGAACAGCAGTGATTCTGAGYAGTCAGCAGACATTAACTGTTCCACCCCCAAACTGCTCTCGTGTGGTGGGCAAGTCTGACTGCAGCACATGGTACAGACAAAAAAAATAGAGAGTGAAAATATCTATATCAGTAAGTGATTATTCCATGAGCTGTAGCATGCTCTTTTTGGTTCTTTCTTATCCCACATTAAATTCCAGTTAACATTTCATTTATTTAACATTYCATGTATTCATTGACATATTCAGGAATCTTCTTATGCTAATATTTTTAGTAAGGCTACTCATAACTGGTATCCCTAAAATCTTGGAAGCTTTGACTTATTTTCTCATTGACCATCCTAATTTAAGCATTTAAGAACAACAGAACRATCTTCAGAATAATCTCCTATAAAATACATCAACATTTGCTAAATTCAATATGAAACATTGTAATGAAAGAAGACAATGCTACATGATACACTTTGTTTGGGATAGTCTGAAACTCAAAATGTATCACTGGAATTTCCCTCTGAAAACAAACCTCCTGATCTGAAAAGCCCACACCACATAAAGCTGGAGATGTCTCAGAGCCAAATTGTTTGCTCCTGTAAATGGTTAGAGCTCCACAGAGGGGGGATATGAAATAARGCTCTGTTGATTTTACAGCAGAGCATCTGAACCACTTCCCCTGCCCCAGTCAGTTTAAAGCAAAATTAAAAGAAAAAAAAGCCCCAATTAGCATGTGAGCTCTTCATTGGCAAATTGGCATAASTCCACTGAATATCTGACTCAGGCAGAATCATCAGGACTTACCACCAAGAAGATCTGGGCCAGGGTATTTTAATGGGGATTTCATGTGGATGGCTGAGAACCTGATTCTTCATCCTTATTCAGGCTGAAAGCCAGGAATGCACTACAGAGCTGTAGATGAGTTGAGAAAYTGATTGTTTGCAGGGAGGGAGGCTAAAGGGGCTCAGTTATTCCAAAATTAGCAACTGCTAGTGTGGTGTACAGCCCAGGCCAAATGACARGTGAATGCTGCCCAACACCTCCCCACCTATATCATACCTGYRTCCWGACCCTGGYGACCTTTATTTCCAGAATAAACTARCAAATCCAGGACTGAAAAATGAAAAATRTCTGAATAAAATAGCTTGGCAGGATAACTTTAGCATTACCTAAAAATCAGAGGTTAATAAATAGTTAAATTTAGCTGTAGCTTCTCTTAAGTAGGTTGAACATAAGTCAATATTTTCGTCTTTTGTTGTCTCAGGGTTTCTACAGGAGCAGAGAGAATTTCATCAATGATTTCTCTACACTTTATAGCATTATGCCTTTGTACTGTTACCCATCTGTATCCTTATCTAACATGTTATCAACTGTATGAATATAAGCAGCAGTCCCTTCAGCCCACAGCAAGTATCAATAGGAAGAATGACAGTGGCTAGTTTGCACACTTGAAATGGTTTATTTGTTGCAATCCTGTGCACAAGATGTTTATCAGTAAGCACCAGACAGCCATGCAGAAGAAGGAGCCTTAATTCTGTCTGAGACAGCCTCTTATTGCTATTGATAGTTAGCATCAGTGTCCAGTCTGAGAAATGGAAGTGCTGCAGGCAACTTCAGTCAAGACACCCTATTGATCTACTGCTTCCTCTGTGTCCCTGAAGCTAGAGAAGAAAAATAAAAAGGGGAGGAAAAGCTTGCTGGATAAGGGGCAATGCAGCAGTCTATGTCTTGCCATCATTCAAAGGGGTGTGTATGTGCATGGATATTCCTGATATTCAGTGCCTTAGACAGCTGTAAATCACACGTACAGCCATGATAAATATAAATGTCAATGYGTTGGAAATGTCCTTTATATAAGAGGTGTCACTAGAACTACATTTTTAGCATGAAACATTTTTTCTGCTTTTTATTTTTCATTGACTTATTGTGCTTCTGTTATATCCTGTCTAAMACAATCAATCTAAAGCATAATATCTGAGAGTCCTATTCATAAATAATACATATTTGGGTCATTTTCATTTGTATCCTACAATGAAGATTTACAAGCCAGAAACAAAACAAGAAACAATGTGTGGAATGCTCTTGTTCAGTGGATAAGAATATATTACTGTGATCAATTAATCTGCTTTTCTCTGCATTAGGTGGACATCTTTATGGTGCATCCATAAGGGTTTATAACTTGGGAGAGACAGAATCAGCTCTAAGGCTCTAACATAAAATGCCTATACTCTGAGAAGAGAMACTTTTCCAAAGTTTTTTGCTTGGTTGAGGCTTTTTTCCCCCATTGTTGTTTTTGTTGTTGTTTTCCAATGGGAAATGTGTTAATTTTAGCAAACTCAAGCACAGCAGTAACTTATCCATCCATAGTATGTTGCTCTGCCCTATATTCTACCTCTCATGTTAAATGAAATAAAAAACTGACTCCAATAATTCTGGGGATTTTCATAGTGCTATTCATTCAAAGATAGTCCCATTTTAGTACAAACCACACAATTCATTCTGCAGGAGGGAAGACTGACACACAGAAAGGTTCCAGCTCAGTTTTTAGGGCCAAAAATTACTAGGCAAAATTAATTAAAAAGAAATTAAATCTGTGCATAAAAAGTGCAGGAGCAGCACAAGAGGTGAAAGGAAGACTCCAGTTGGAACTGGTTTGCAGGATGAGAACTGCAGCCCCTGGTGCAGCCTCCAGGAGGGCTGGTACTCTCATCCTGGGCCATGTCACAGGGGTAGCAGTAATAGCCCAGATGGTTATCAATTTTACCTGCACAGAAAGGAGTAAAAGTGGTGAGTTAAAATCAGCCAGAGCTACTTTAGGAAGCCAAATCAGAACATACAAGAACTTTGCAAGCAATATAAACTGTTGGGCACAAGTGGGGATGAATGGTGGGGATGGGGACGAGGCTGGTCACTGTSACAGTCCTCCCTGTTTGCCCCAGAGATGCAGCCCAGGCTCTGCTCAGACTCTGGGCCTCAGAGTGAGTTATTGCATTAGTYTTTCAAATCTGGAAATTTGCTACAAGTGCATCTCAGATAAAAATTGAAATGAGTTTTGCAACTATGGCAAAAAAAGCAATTTTACATTTCATAGACCTTTAAAACCCCTTTTCAATAGAAAATAAAAATAACAGTAAGGGGAAAAAAAGGGCTACATTTCCATTCCTGTTTTTATAGTTTGACGTTGCAGATGTTTCTGGGTCAGAGGTGAACATGTCTTTAGGTGTCAAAAGATGCAATAACCTGAGTCAAAAATGGCCCACTCCCCAGAACCATGACTGTGTGCCAGAATATCTTCACCTCAGAAGCTTGCTGGCAGCAATGTGCTCCAGGTGTCTTACACTATGCAGACCTGGTAGTCATTTTAATATTTTCCATGCTCATGTAAATGGACTTGATGTGTGTTCATCAAATGTGGGAAAATCCCACAGAATTGTGTGCCATCTGTTTATAGGTAAAAGGTCTGTTTTGCTGACAATCCAGTGCAAAATCAGAGCACAGAATGAAAGCAAGCTCACTTGTGTTTTGTTCTGGTTTGGTTTTATAAATCTGAGGCTTAATGTCATATTAAAAACCTAACAAAGTTCAAAGGTTCAYTCTGTTTGGATAGCAGCACTGTCCTTCTCAGATGTGTGGATATTACCTGAGCTACAGGAGCCCTTAAATCTGCACCACGTGGCTACAACTTGCAGCCTAATGAAACCCTGAGCACAGGCAGGAGCAGCAGGAYCTGGGGAGGGTGCAAGGCCACAGCTTGGGCAGCTGGGTGTCTGCACTGAAGCCTCTGTGAAACACTAGCTGACAGCATTTCTCCATGTGTGCTTGGCCTCAAGTGAGAAACTCAAGCTGAAGCAAAAACGGAAAGGCTCATTTTGAAAAACATCACCTTATTTAGTTAACACCCAATMCTGTGTTTGGCTTTTTGTTAGAATTAAAGCAAGGTTTAATTCAATTAATGTGGTAGATGCCAATCAAGGTGTCCATCTTTATTATTTTGGTCTGTTTTAAACAAGATTGTTGGACAAAAGGCAGTTTTGTCTGAGCTTTGACATTAAAGGAAGGCTGTGGTCACAGAGATTTCCAACATCAATTGATAGAATCCACCAGTCATCAGAAGAGCAATTTGAGACCATTCTTGTCCTTTTACATTCCATGTGGAACACTTGCTTATACTTGTCTACAGAGAACTGATAACCAGACCTGGGAAATTTATACCTGAATATGAATCAGATGTCAGAAGATGATGTCAAAGTGTTTCAGGAAAGTATTTTCATTACACTTACCATGGAGTGAGTCTTGGGTGAAAGAAGAGTTAATGCAGCTGGCAGAGGAGAAAAACATCAGAGGAAAATAAACTGATAAAACTGATCAAAACCAGACATAKTCAATCTAAAATCTCAAATGGGGTTCAAGGTATGCTGGAATGATGTTAAACCATCCACTACAGCCTGAGAAGAAGACAAAACAAAATCTCTGTAGAGATGTGCTCTGGATGGTCACTCTGCAAGGTAGGTCAGTGTATCTCCACTGAGATAGGCTCTACTGCTTTTCACTGGCTTAACCCTGCCCCTACCGGCCCCAAACAGATATTTTAACCTTGCCACCAGCATTGTACTGAGGTGCAGAAGTTGAGAAAGAGAGTTTGAAAGTGCCTGTGGTCAGCTAATTGGGAAAACAACCAGTTCCCCGCAGTATAATCTACCCCATTTGCCAAAAGAGACAAGTTTTATATGTTCAATCAGAAAAGTGCAACTCCTCCAGTAATGTGGCTGAGACATTTACTTTGAAAACTGAGGAATYTTATTTTCAAGGTCAAGCTGAGGTTTCCTGGGTTCAGACTARAATACTTTGTAGGGCCAAAGAAATATTTACTGGGTTCTAGGGAGCAGGGAGTAGATGTGTAATTTGAACATATTTCAAGTCATCCTGGGAGGTCTTTTTGTTTTTACATATTTGTGTCTCCTCAGACAACCTTTTTATTTTTTTTTCTCCCAAGAAATTGGAAGTGAAGAAAATTATGACATTTTTTGCCACTACATTTCAGTTGGGCCATTTCCTGCACCGAACCAGAGAACCTGCTTTGTTTGCACACTTTCCAGTGCATCATGTGAAACCATAYAGACAAATTTTGTCCAAGGACTGCTATTTCTTGTGCTAAACTAGAAGGACTTTCTGTATAAAACAATGATTTTCTTTATGTGACCTTTGACAGTGGGAGTGTTGGAGGGCCAGTGGTAGGTGGGGTTTCACAGGCAGTCATAAATTAAGGAGCAGCCTTTTACAAATGAGCTCCATAACGAGCAAGTGATTGGAAGGTGCTGGAGATTAACATCTGAACACAAAAACTAYCACCTAGCCCAAGAATGGCAGTAAAAAGTTAAAAGAAATATTCAATGTTATCAATTATATTAAAAAAGAATTTAAAAAAAGAGAGAACTTCTTACAGCTGCCAAAGGAGCTTGGGAGAATGAATGTGTTGACATCAAAAAGACTGAGAACGAGTGAAATRGGACTGCAGTGATTGCCAGAACTTGACTTGCCTGGAGAGATAACACTGGACATTCAGTTTAACCAGGCAGGTGCCAAGAATCCTCCTGTGGATGCTATGGARTGGCTTTCAAATATCAGAATGTACACTGACCCCCATCGTCTGGCCCTTCCTATGGTTTCAGAATTGCTCATTAAGCCAGGGAAACCTCCAGCGAGGTGTGATGACCTGAAAACAGACGGGGAGCTAAAGAATCAATGTTTTAAGTAAAACAGCAATTATAAAAAGATCTACAGCTCCTTCCATGTAATCAGGTAAATTAGCAGGAGTGGCATAAAGCACCTAAATTGGAGAAAGAGTGGAGAAAGGGGGAGTGGGGGGAAAAGAAGGTCCCTTGGGAGATATCTGATAGGATGCTTAGTCTGTGTAGAGGGCAAAAGGTTAAGTGAAAATGAGATGAAGGAATGATCAGATATAGTCAGATCAGAGACAGTTAAATAAAGGAAAGTGCTAAGCTAAGATAAATGTGAAGAAACGCCCTTGTGCTGAGTGTGTTGGTGTGGCTGCTCTTCAGCAGCTCAGGAACAGAAGAGGAGGAATTGCCAGTTCCCAAGYCACACCAGTCCTAGTTTAAGCACTTCCCAGCAAAGAAACAGAAGGGAAGAAGGGATAAGGACATAAACTAAAGATTCCTGTCTGATACTCCAACAGTGTGAAAGGATATTAAAGGGCTTCTAATTACATCTACGCTTTTTGCAGGTCCGTTTTTACTGCTGGTGTGATATAAATTATCCTTAGTGATGAGAAAGTCAGGCCTGTGCCATCTGTGCTCTTGRTCACTGAGAAAGATGTTGTACAAAGAATATCAAAACAAAACTACTCAAAAGCTCAAATTTTTTGGTTGGCTAATGATTTCCTGGGTCAAACAGCTTTCACTAGAAGGGGTTTCCATAATAACAAAACAAGAGCTGGTTGAAAGAGGTGCATTATATAGCAAATAAATACTTGGAATACATTCTATATGAAACTTCATCAATTATTTTGGTAAATCATCCTCAGAATATTCATTAAAAAGGACCTGAGATAATATATTACACCAGGATGTTCAAGAAATATCTGTAGTGACCAAATCTGAAAATGACCACAAGTATTTTGTTCAAAAGCCTTGGGTGGCTTACAGCCTTAGATCTCTAAACGTCAGGAGAGAAATTCAAACTCTCAGACACACGATTTAGAGCTCAGTCCTC
>CADDXX010000227.1:1029728-1086065 GCA_902810485.1 Alauda arvensis
TTGCTTTGTTTTTGTTTTGTTTCCTCGGGAGCTTTATTAACATATACAAATAGACCTGGGAATTAGGAAGTTGGAGTTTGAACTCAGCTGCTAGGTGCTGATACCTGGGACACCCAAACAGGATTCCTTGAAAACGAATTTCTGTACTCTCCACGGTTTGGTGCTACACCCYTCTGAGGTGAGAGCACTCCACAGAGAGTGTTTAATCCCAGAATTCCCTAAATCCAGATGGGCTGCTGAGGAATGCTGCTGCTGCAGGTAGCCCGGCTCAGATTGAGATGCAGATGGAGCTGTGGGTGGGAGCCCGAGAGGAGAGGCCGTGAAGTGCCAGCCCTTGGGATAACAAAGGCCCGAAGATGGGCCATGCCAGCCAGGTGAATGGACCCTGAGAGACACAGCAGGAGCCGGGAATCGCCGATCTTTTGCTTAACAAAGGAGAAGGGTGACGCCAGCGAGGTGACGGACACGGGAGGGGGGCGGGAGCCGAGGAGATTTGCCTTGGGAGAGAAGGTGAGAGGATAAAAGGTGTAAAAGTCCGGGGGGTTCTTGGCTGGTGTTCTCCTCGGAGGCACCAGCTCGGGCTGCTCCTGTGTCACTGSGCCGGGAACAAGCGCTTTTATGGAACGAGACACCTGGGGCTCTGCTATGGGAACCCTGGTGCGGGTGTGAGCGGGGTGTGCAGGGAGCGGACCCGCCGCGACACTGCGGGGCTGCTCTGAGGGGGCTGCGGGGACAGCAGTGACAGTGACAG
This sequence comes from Alauda arvensis, assembly GCA_902810485.1. NCBI lineage: Eukaryota > Metazoa > Chordata > Aves > Passeriformes > Alaudidae > Alauda > Alauda arvensis. Next base: position 1,030,480 of record CADDXX010000227.1, read on the forward strand.
GCTCTGTCCTCGGCAGTGTGACTGTCCCTTGGCAGTGGGACTGTCCCTATCCCCGGCAGTGTGACTGTCCCTGTCCCTGGCAGTGTGACTGTCCCTATCCCCGGCAGTGTGACTGTCCCTGTCCTCGGCAGTGTGACTGTCCCTGTCCTCGGCAGTGTGACTGTCCCTGTCCTTGGCAGTGTGACTGCCAGGGCATCTCCTGAGTGGTCACACTGGGAAGTTCCCTTAACACTTCTTATTTTTCATATAACACAGACCCCACATATTTGTCAACTCGAAGCGGCASTGAAAGAACACTGAGTCTGTAAAGGAGGAGTTTCAAATGAAAGAGGTGGTTGAGGCAYTTTGACCCTATTCAATCAAGGTCAGGTTTCCTCTGAATTACACCTGTTTCCTTCTCTAACATTTTAGACACCTCCCAAGTGTCTGCCGACAGAGTTTTTAAGTGGCATTACACAATGAAGAAGAAAGCAAGCTGCTCACAGCTCCCCCTTTCCCCRTGAGCTCCAAAGCAGAGTTCCAGGGGAAGAGACAAAAGAGTGTTTGGGTCCCAGTTGTGTGCCTATGGGAAAGGAGTGGTGAAAAGAGSCCAGCAGCTCCTAGAAATGGGGAGGGGAGGGAAGAGCTCAAATCAGCTTTATGAGCCAGCAAATGATGGATGGCCCAATGCCAATTTTGAGCAATACATAGAATGGGGTTTGCATTGTTGCGATTATTAAAGGTTATTTTACTTTTAATTTTTTGTGGTAGGTGTCCTTGCTYCTTCCTTACCGAAACCCTTGATTTTCACTTGCTACATACTTGGATGTGCTTGTCATACCCACAAGGTGATTTCAGTTCTCAGATGCCAGGAAACTTCTCTGCTGATCAAAACACAGCTGCACAGCTCACTGGATCTATTCATGGGTGCCACACGACTGGGGAAYGTCTGTCTATACCTGTGAAAATAGATGTAATTAATAGAACAGATGGAATACATGCATGCAAATCCAGATGCTAAAAATGACTTATAGTTAAGAGGTTTTCATTTGCCAAACCATATCAAAGTATCTGAATCATTTAAGCAATATACAATCTACACTTGGACTACTGCTGCTTCAGTGGCATCAGCACCCTCTTAGTCTATTTTTTTTACAATTGAGCTTGTTTTTTAGTGAGAGATCCTAAGGAACATAACTTTAAAACATTCTTTAATTAGYTTTTTCCAGGCTGTCACCTCTCTGCAGGTTTAAAAAGTTCTTTCCATCACTTCCCACAAGTTGATTGGACATAGGATGTCAGATCATAAGGCTGCACAAATTGCTATTCACTGGACACTGATCTTATGATTGGAACAATGAAGGAGCAACTCTCTRTCTATTTGATATAAAATTCTTTCAGTGTAAGCAAGGGAACAGAATATTTTCTTATAGAGGACCTTTTTGTTCATTACAGAAATGTATACCAACTCCTTTAGTAACAAATAACAGGCAGTTTCTTCAGAATGCTTTATTAATAGATTTTGTATTTCAATTTGACCTTCTTCATTTTGACATTTATTTCTTCTTTAATGAGTCAAAATGCCTTGCCAAGAGCTCTTGGCTTTAAGTATGTTCTTAACATCAGCATATTAACTGCCACATTCAGGCTAATAGGCTTAACTTATCTCTTTGAGATCTTTGTRGAAAAAGAACCAAACACCCCAATTTAAAAAAATCGATGTAAATGGAAACTTCAACTTTAGTGACACTGGAAGACAATAATGCTGCTTCATCATCATCTGAACATTCAGTATTATGGTTTTACTGCCAAATATCCCAAATATCTGTGATAAATGCCTCTTCTTGTAATAAAAGATACTGAACAAAAAGCAGTCTAACTGAGATTTTGAAGTCTTGATTTGCAGCAGTCCATTCTGAACCCTTCATTTTATTTCCTTTTGTATTGTGCAGGCAAACAATAGTTGTAGCTTTCCTCATGAGCTCAAGCAGTACATTTTAGCAGACTGAGCTTAAGCACATGCAGATGGGTGTAGCATCATTTTTTAAAAGGATRTTATAAATCCATCTGTAAGCAAATTAATGTAAAAACAAAAGAGCTTTTTTCATAATTGTGGGTAATTTTGAGCAAAGTTTCAATGTTTCCTCTCAGAAATCTAGATGAAGCAATTGGACATTTTGATTATTTTTTAATTCTGACTCTTAAATCACACCAGTGTGAGTCCCATTATCAATGCAAGATAAAAACAACTGCAATAGATTTTCTGTAAATGCCCTGATTTTATCTGMCAGCAGAAGGGTCCATACACAGATTATCTGTGGATTTGCTCTTTGCTCACGGGTGACTCAGGGGCCATTTCTGCCTTTCTCAGTGGCACAGGGCCAAAGCTCACAGCTTTGATGGCTCAAAGGTCAGAGTGTCACAGAAGCTGAATGTACCCCTGAACATTGGGCCCACCAAAGGGTTTCTTTATTCCAGATGTCTTTTAGTGGTTATGGTATTTCTGACTTTTTCTTGTGCAACCAGGAGATAGCGTTAGCTTGCTTCCCTTTTGTCTGTAGGAGGAAGTAAGAGAAGAAATTATAAAGTTGTTTAAGAACAAATGAAATAATTCCATCTGCCTGCCTGATTTGACATTTTCAACTCAATTTTTCRGTTTCTCTGATGAATGACCCAGCTCTTCCCAGTTATATGCACTGCTTAAATGGTGGACATATGCTACAATAATAACAATTACAAATAATTACTCTATGGGATGAATGAGTAATGCCAATTAGTTGATGTGATTGATGCTTCCATGACAAACTCCAGCTTTATGGAGTTATTAATTTTTAAATCTAACAGCTTTATGATATCCTTTGTGACTTGTGTGACTTGACCACTCAATTCATCAATCTGTCCTGATAAATRCATAAAGTCATGGATTGTGCTCCTACTTAAATCAAAATTTCAACCAACRCCTAATGCAGAACTAAGTTTAGGCTTAACTGTAAAGACAGTCATAATAAAGCAGATTTCYTGATGAAYATTCACTAAATAATTTCATTGCCTATTTCCTGAGGAAACTTTAAAATAGAAATGTTGGTGTGCACRTGTACTTGGTTACACACAGTCAAATCAAACTCTGGTTCAGGACAATTCTTGGGACTGTTGTYAACCTCATTAACCTCACACATCAAATACAATGGACTGCAGATATGTCTAAACTTCAACTAAATTATCACTGAGAATAGAAATATTTTACTGAATTGAGGGTTAAACTGAAGGCATCCTCTTAATCCACAAAGGACAGAGCTTCTTGCAGAAGTAATATGTGCATTATATTGAGTGCATGAGACTAAAATATTTGGTGTCATAATGCTACTCTTGGAATTAAATATCTGCAAACCTAATTCTTAATGTTCTCAGACCAGCCACTTAGTTTTTTWAATTTTGTATTTGATTTTCTTTCTTTCTGCAGCACGACTGTAGAGAGAAAGGAATTCAAGAGCCATGCAGCAGACCAGTAGTACACTTTTTAATCTGCTGACAAAAAAATCCAAAGGCCCACTGAAATAACAGACACCAACAAGTTAGTGATGATTCACATAYATCTGTACCATATTCTGTTAGGAGGCAAGGATGATTTTCACCCACTGTGGTATAAAGACACATCAGTATTAAATCTGGGCTTACCCCACAATTTACCCCACACTTTCCACTCTGCAACTGACCTGTGATAACTCTTTGCTCACAGRGAGAGGAAGTCAGGAGCAGTAATGATCCAGAAGTCTTCCAGACCTCCTGCAGGGGCAATGTTTCCACAGTCAAAGATTTTCAGAGGAGAGAGGTCAGTGCTTTGTTAAATTAGGGACTTAACACAGGAAAATGCCTGAGGAAGTCACAAACCAAAAGCATGGCTAGGTTTTGTAAAACTCCCAACCAGACACAACCAACAAGTGACCAGAGTTCTGTGCTGGATGTTAACTTACCACCATGTTTCTCCATGCACATTTGCTGCTTCTTGAGCCCATGAACATTTTCTGGAGGAGCAGCCTCCCCAGCCACTGGTTTCCTGGCCAGACTTGGAGGCCTGACTGTATCAAAGTGCTCTCTGCTGTACAGTTGTCCCTGCTGCCTGGTGTCTCTGCAACAGGCACTTCAGTGCAGCTGCTCAAGCTCACAACTGTCCCACTTGCTCAGAGAGACTCTTCACTCACGCAGTGATATCACTGCCAGAGTATGTCAGTCACTGACATCTTGGAAACAGAGGAGGAAAGGAGACAGGATGGAAATGCCAAGATTAAATARAACCAATATGAATATTATTAGCACCTTTTGACAAAAGGCTACAGGAATTTGGAAGCAAAGAGCGTCATGCAGCTCCACTGATTTGGTAGCTCAGTGAGTTATGTCAGTATAAATGGTGTCTTGGAGTATTAAAAAAGGCATCAGACTGGTAACTTCTAGTTAAGTACTGATAGATCAGATTCCTGAAGGTATCTCAGTGAGTCAAAATTTTAGCCAGTTAATACATACTGTATAAAATATCAGGCTTTTAAGTTGTGGGATTTTTCTGTTTTGTTTTCAGACCCAAATTTTCAAATATTTGATAAGTTCCTAAACCTGCCTGTAAAAATCCCCAGGTCGTGAGCCAGTCGGATAAAAATCTGTTCATTGTAAAAAGGGAAGGGGSAAGGGTAGGGAAGGAAAGGTTTGTTGATAAGTTTGCTGCACTATTAAAACATTCAACCACAGCCTGGATCTCAAATCAGCATTTATGTGAAGTTCCTAWTTATTAGAGTGTATGAAAAATCATGTCTTGTTTTTGAAAGAAGTGCACCCCAGTAATTAAGGTGTTAGATTGGATCCATTTCTTGGGAATATGGAAAAGTGAGTGATAAACACTGTCAGGAACTGTGCTCTGGCCCATTTAAAGAACACACTTCTGCTCAGAATATGCATTAAAATAACAGTAGAGAATYGATGAGGGAGAAATCCTAGAGGCATTTGTCATGCTGAATCTAGGCCCATGATGACTTGTCTAAGTCTATATAAAGAAAAAGGCCTGCAAGTGGCTCTGAAAGTGGTGGGAACCCATGCTTCAAACACATGTCTTGAAAGAATGTGAGAAATCTCGTTCCCCTTTTGGCTGCGGTTACAGATGCTTTCTCTGGGCTCACCAGTTTCAATTGTCTGGAACACTCAAAAATACTTTTTCCCCTGGAAGACAGTCTGCATATGCTTACAATAAACATTAAGCAAATCAAATGACTTTCACTTCAGGATAAATGCTTTCAAGTAAGTCTGTTAGAGACACTCATAGTAAATTGCTAATAATTAGTTTTTCCAATCTACTTGGGTTGTACTAAGGAACACAATCACTCCTAACACATTTACACACAGTATAAACCCTGCCTCTCTCTATATGCCTGTGGAAGGCCCAAGGTAAAAAGGGTTTATTCTGCTGCAGGAACACATGAGAGCCCCTTYAGGTCAGGTGGGTGATCCTGCTGGTTTTGTGTGTCTCTGAACTCTGCTGGCTGGGCAAGAACCAGGAGAAGCCTCCTGCTCACCGTGGACATCTGCCCTGATGCTGGGGCTGGAGCAGGGCAAAGTCTGCAGCTTTCTGGTCACAAMATATGTAAGTTACAAAACATGGAAATTCTCAACTCTGCAAAGCCAATGAAACCACATTTTCCCATAACTGTGGCTTCCCCTTTTTGCAAGACACCCACTTGTTAAGGTTTATTGTAAATTACACAGTGGTATCTCTAGAGATGGGAAAGTCTTTTTTTGTGCTTGTGAACGTAACCCAACATGAAGTGGTCCTCTAATGGGACATTTCAGGGTCTTACTGGAAGGACAACAGTCATAGCAATACCTCTCAGCACCCTTCTGCTAAGCCACAATACAGAAGTATGAATTAGAATTATGTCTATATCATAATTAAAATAACCCCAAAACTGTTACCTTCAGCAAGTTGGTCCCTGGAAAATCCCCAGATAGAGCTGAGCAAAGCTCCTGGTGATTTGTTCCACCAATAGTTCCAAACAGCACTGAAATGCAATCCAATTATTGTTAGAAATCATATCTGCTCTAGATAATTTCTAACTTTTGTACAATTTTCTAAACAACTCTGAATACCTAAAGAAGTATGGCAGCAGACCATAGGACCCAGCTCTGGCCGAGAAATCTGCATGCATTGCATAAAATGTATGATTCTGCAACTCATTAACTCTAATTTATGGCATATGTAATTAAGCACCTTTGAATTGAACCTAGGTCTCTAGAGATAATAACACTTRGAACTTATATAGGGCTTTTCATCTTCAAAGTGCTTTACAAACATTAACTAATTAACAACATAATAAGACATGAAAGGCGAAAGTACTTACCCATAGTGCTGCATAGCCTCTGTATMATTCAGATTTTGATGTTTTTCAGTGCAAGACCCAGTGTGGGTGCACAGAGAGGATTTACCAGTGATCCCCTTCACAATSAGAAAATGACTTTGTGCACATCATATCTGTGAATTCCCTGAGTCCATCCCTTCTCTGCTACTTATTGCTGAGTCAGAAGAAAGAACTCCCGAATGTGAAGTAATGTATGGAAAAGGACAGTTCTCAGCAGTTTGAGGGTGAATGAGTTTCCAGGGCTTTGGAGGCAGAGTAATGGGGCCTAATGTAGAAAGGGATTCCTGGAGAATTCACTTCAGAAGATTTCTGGCATCACCTAAGTCCATGTTCTTCCCAAGGGAAATCTAATAATTACACAAAGTCTCTAGAGATTGGCTAAAAAACTGGGGAGAAAGCCTTACTTGAGCTCAAGTACATTTTTCTGTGGTTTGTTTCTTTTTGAATTTCTGCTTTTCTGAAAAGTCTGAACTATCTAGCCAGCRTGTTTGTTAGTTTTGGGGKKTTTTTTATCACTTGGTGTAATTYACACACTGTCTCTTGAGACAGTGTACCTTGAGACAGCCTTATAACGTGAATGAATGTTTTCTTGGTGATAGCAATGCTGCAGATGTTATATCAGGTTACTTGAATCCCCCCAAACATTCCTAATGCAGAAAGATGACGGATAAAATAAAAGGGGAGCAATTAATCCTGATAGTTTTAGAGACCCATCCTTCAGACATCAGCCTGTGCCAGAGATCATTTTCCTGAGCTCAGAATGCAGCCCATTGTCTGTGCACATGCTGTGCTTGAGCATCACCTGTTCACCAGCAAGGAAAATGCTTGTGGTGGCAGCATTGGCAGGATCTCTTGTCCCTGCCCACACACTGCCTGCCTCTGTCCCCGTGGGGATCCTACAGTGCCCCAGTGGCTTTGGGCACCGGTGGAAAAGCATGGCAAGCATATAAGGCAGAACAGAGCACATGTACCTGCCCAACTCTGCACACCAAAAATACCTCAGACACAAACACAGGTGACTCAGCAGCAGCAGTGCAGGTGGAGCCCCATCAGAAATTAAAGAAAATGAGACATACCATGGACCAGAAAATTACATCCCTGTGCAGCCAGCAGGCTTTGTGCTCCCCCACAGACACACAGTCCAGAACAAATCCTGAAAGGTAACAATCTCACAGGAGCAGTGCCTAYAAGAGATCCTATGATAAACATAGGGTCTAATCAAATGCATTACGATTTTTAAATACAAATGTAGAATAGAACTGTCAAAATGTTTTATCCCTAAATTGTGAATGCTAACCTTCCCATACTTATTATATAGCAGTACATTTTAATTTGCCTGGAGCAGAGTTGAATAAAGCAAGCATCACAAACACAATCAAATGGATATTTGAAAGAACTGCTCTCCACAATAGTTGTGTGTCTGAGCAAGGCTTCAAATGTTGATCAATTGATTACCAAAATCAAAGAATACATTTCCCAAATGAGCTTCTGTAAAGCACTCAATAGGACCAGAAAAAACAGCATAAAGTTCAGCAGAACAGCAGTTTTCTCTAAAATATTAACAAATGCAACTTTCTACTGCTTTCCTGGTTAATAACTTAGATCTGTACAGGTCTAGAATGAGGAATAAAACACTTCTGATAAATCAATGGCTGGATTCAGTTTCAACGTGGCAAATTTTGTCAAATAAAGACAGAAAACAATTTGAAATTATCCAAAGGTATACTTTAAATCTTATAGCAAATCACATTCTCACTGATACAATTGCTCAAATGTTTTTTTGAGTCTTTAATGAACAAAATAATGGCAAAAATATAGAATTAAGCRTGACTACTAGTGTTCTGTCCACCTGCCATCTCCAATGAGCTGGTTTCTGCTGTGCCATGCTTCTGTACTTGTATTTTTTGCCTTTCTTCTGTCAGTCATCTTTGCAGAACTGGGCACCAAAGCACATGGTTTTTGCTCACTGACTTTAACCTGAAAAATGGGATAAAAAAAGGAAAACTAACTTTCAAACTGAAACAAACTTATTATTTTCTTGAGCTTTCTTATATTTTATCCTCCTTCTAAAGGCAGGTTTTCTTGCACCACCTCTAGCAGTAGCTACCTCTGTTATACTGTGCTGTCCTCACCATGATAAAACCTGAGCTGGGGTGAAAATTCTTCAATATGCTTCCTCTGCAGAGCAAAATTCATGAGCAACAATGTTCTCAGCATCGTCTTTACTCCCCCATCTCTGGAAGAGGCATTTATCCTGAAGAACATAATGGGATTTTGACTCTGTCATGTGGCTGCTGTCCTAGTCTGGAAGTTTATAAGGGAAAAAACCTGAAGGATCAAACCCATTCTTTTGACTTGAATGAAAATTTTGCTCAACAACAACTTAAAATGTCAACTGAAAAGCCTCAACCTTCAGAGTTTCTGACATTTGATACTGAGTTCTGACTCTCCTAGAATGCAGACTTTATAGCCCTCAGTCTCTCCCATGAGCTGCTGCTTTACTAAGGAGAAAAACCCCAGCCACCCTCAGCACATTACACTCAGTAATTCTTAGAGTAACAGAGATTACACTGATCTGCAGGATTTTTCCCTTTTCTAAACAAATACCTTTCTGGAGCAAGCCTCTATGCTGAAATCCTCTTGGGTAAACAGAGAGCACTCCAGGACTTACTGCATCTAAAGCAAGTGAACAAATATTTAGCCTTATGATGCTTAGGTGGTTGATTCTCTATCTGTACCTTTCTTTCATCTTCCACCTGGAAAAGAAGCATGGCTGAAGCAACCTGACAGGAAAAGGAAAACAGAACAATGAGAAGAGGACAGAAATGGTGGCTGGTCAATGTTAATAGAGAAACCAGAAATGTGGGAGATCAACAAGTTACAGGGAAGGGATATTTTGTCTCTCCTTATACTTTTGCAGATCATTTCAACAGAGCTTTATTTCTCTTTAACAAAACAGGATTTAGCTCCTATTGCCCTGTGCAGGGAGGTAAGGAGGACTTTCAAGTATCACAAAGACAACACAGAAAACTTCCCATCATTCTGTATGTCCTCAGGGTGCCAAGGGAGAGGCCCCAGTTTCTGTCTCTCACTGATGTTTGCTATTTTCCCAGACTCTTACCAGGARCACTCACTCTTACAGCAGCAGGGAGAATAAGATTTTATTCTACTCTGTCCTTGTTTGCCAGTTAATGAAAGATTTTGTGAGAAAAAAAAAACATTTTTTTTTCTTCCGGTGCTGTTATTTCCATAATGCACATGGACTTTTTGATCCTCCACCTCTGTATCATGCAATGCTTCAAAATCTCAGTCAGGTCCTAATCTCAGGAGGAAACAGTGGCCATTCTACCTCTATATCTTATTCTCATGTATGTCTGCTAATCACATGAATATCCTTAGCCTTACAACAGRTGATTTAACAGTGTCATTAATCCCATTTTGTTCTAAAGAACTGAGGCACACAGTAATTGCTTGGACAAGAGGCTGGGCACCAAACTCAGATTTCTTGTTAAACTCTTCCAATGTTCATTCAATTTCTGATACTTCAGTTTTTTCTCTTTGCTCTGAAGTATTTGCAGAACAAGGTACAAAAGGTATCAGAGCAAAAAACCAAGTCAATGCAAGCAATCAAATGAAAGTATTTAAATAGCTAATGGCTTTTCTCCTTCCATATGACTCTTTCTACAGAAGAAGGCAAGGTGAGGCTCTTCCTGTGCTAGCAGATAGCTGCAACTCTGCAGAGTTACTGAGGTGTTAATATTGATCAGACAAGATGGAACGTGTTACTGAGGCAATTGGTCAGGCCAAAGCAGTGATGGCAGCACATGGCACGTTATGGATGGCTGAAGTAGCTCAGGATATCTATCTTTCTGTCTATCTACCTGTTTTCCAAGATGTCTATCATCATTGAACTTCGCTACCAAGGAACAAGGGCAGCACTAAATCATCAATAGATAAATACTGTTTATGCCAGTAATTGGGGACTGGGTCAGATTTTCCTTGTTTGTACCTTTGCTGCTCTTTTTTTTTTTAAGCTCCAGAGTTGTGAGACAGTAGCATTTTCTCACAGCCTGTATGTGTTGTTTTGGGAGTCGTGTCAGTAGCAACAGCACAGCTCTGTGTGTCTGCCAGGGCTTATTCAATGGAGCTCCTTTCCAGAAAAACAAAATACCAACAGATGAGGGTTACAAAATTTCAACCCAGCGCCTTTTCCTAATATCTGATCCATGGTTTGGAAGCAGCAGCAGTGTGAGCAGCCTCTGCACCTGCCCCACACAGTCACAAGTGTCTGAATAGCAGAGGGAGTTTCCCAAGCAATACCTGCTGTAAACCCACAACTTCCTTGCCTGCATTTTCTCTATAGTTAGTATTCAGCAAAGACACTGCAACAGTGCAGGGCTGTGTGTTTGCTGGCATTTTCCTTGTTCAAAGCTTTTGAGAACACTTTACTGAGGGAAATAATGCTGCCTTGAAATTGGCTTCTAAACCACATTTAGAGAAGATGAAACACAAGCTCTTGGCTGGGTGTTTTTGCCCTGTGCCATGGCTTGCTTGAGGCAGAAAAGCACCCCATCTTCCCCTTCCAAATCTCTCAGCTCAAGTCTCATCAGTCTGGCTCTGATCACGAGATTCCTTTCTAATATAACACTTTCTCTCTCTTTTTCTCTTTTTTCCCCTTAATTTTTACATTAGTAATTACAAGCTCTGGTACATAGATTTCCCCCTTTAAGTTTTAGGCTCCTATATGTTTTTAAGGTCCAAGGAGAATTMATTTATCATTACAGAGTCTTACATTAAACWMCATCTTCCTGGACTAAYKKTGAGWGTTGTGCCCTCTTGTTTTTATCTGAAGTATTCCAAAAGGAGAGTTAGTTAGTCTAAATTAGGCAATGGAGTTTTTGCCTTGACATTTGGGAGGTCAGATTTTGCCTGTGACTGTCAACCTCTCAGAAGAGGAGATGGCATTTGGAGTAATCCAAAGCTCCTGCAGAGTTACATTACTGAGGCAGCCAGACGAGTAAATCTAGGCTGAAGATCTATTGGTTCAATTACTGCTTGGGGTCAGGACATGCCATAAATTATTAGATATGCAAATGGAAAACTCTGACTGCTGATGAAAGAAAGATGGATGGATTTCTTAAATACTCATAATTAGTGCAAAGACTAACTATATAAACTGATGTATAGTTACTTGCTTGTAAAAGACTTCTGTTCTTAAACATTACCTGTGTGCAGGTAAAAAATAATTACTTTTTTTTGTTTTATGTGCATATCATATTTTAAAAATAAACCTAGGAAATAATTTGGAGGGGTGTTTTGAACTTCTTTTGCAATGCCCCTTGATTTTTGGGGGGTTCAGAAGATGGTAACTCTCACTCCCATGGGGTAAATCTGCAGCTCTGCCCTGTGTTCTGTGAACAGTGGATTTGGGAGGAACATTTCCTTTGCCAGTGGAGGCGGAGTGTGAAAAGAATTCCACAGACTAGGTCAGGTTTGTGTATCTGCTGGAGAGTGAATGAGCAGTCACACAATAACTTGACCTTATCACAACATGAACTCTGTGGTGTTTCAAGAGATTTTTGTGGCTAGAAAATAAAATGCAATTAAGATATTACTCTACTACACCTGCTTTTGCTGTCACTTAAATACATTATTTGTAGTCTTATTTCTCAGTGTGGTTAAAGTTGGAAGAACTTACCCCTACTTTAGTCATGTAAGAAGTCTGCCACATCTATAAAAACTTGTTGAATTTCTCTTGCAGGTTCTCTCTTTTGGGAGAGAAGTTTTTACTACATGTAAGACAAAATGATTGTGAGAGTGAGAATAACGTGAGCTGTTCAACGCCACCTGCTGCTGCAAGGGGAAATAAATTCCCAGAGGCACCTTGGCTGAGCAGGAACAGATGCAGAACCACTGGAAAACTTGTTCTGCTCGACAGTAAGTTTGCAGAAATACATCACAATGCATGAGGGAATGCACTTTCCCAAAACTGATGCTGACTTTCCCAAGCAGCCTGTGGAAGCCCAGGGAGTATCTAAAGGATATGCAGCATCACTCCCTGGCTGGTAACTTCCAAATAACTTTCATTTCTGTCCCTCTGGATGGAATGTTTTTCAAAACTACTACAGGCTTTCTGAAGGCTCCTATTCACTGCCTAAATATAAATCTCTTGGCTGCAGCTCTTGCTGTCATTATTATTATTTTAATAAGAATTCACAGGGTGGGATTTAAAAACTAGACAGTCAATTAAAAGTTACTCAAGTATTCTTCAAGTAGAGGTGAGAAATCGGCTCCTAACATGCAGTTTATGTAACAGAAAAAAAAAATTGGGGAATACATTTTAGCTATTTATAATATATACCAGTTTGGGTCAGAAATATTCTTTGTTTATGTGGCTATAGAAGCACCAGAAGCAATGGAAGGTAAGAGCCTGCAGCTCACCTTTTGCACCTTTGAGAGTGGTGGAAGCCAGTGACCTTTTGTGGGTAAGARTGATGTTTTGAGTGGTGGCTGAACAGAGATGATCTCATTCTAGCGTGACACCAATGCAGTTTGGGAACAACCCCTTGGAGCCAACAAAACTGTACAGGGAGAATCATAAAATGACAGCAAACAATCCGTTTTTAAATCTTTTCCTATAAAATTCTGACAATCATTTTAAGTTTGTAAGAAGGCTACAAGAAACAACTCAATATGTGTAATTCATAATTTCTGTGTAGAAAAACCAGAAATAAGGAAAAAAATGTATAACTTTTAAAGTGCTCAAAAGATGTTTCATTTAAAATTCTATTGTTATTTTTTTTAAGTATTCATATTTTTTTTAAATATAATATTGCTCTGAATCAATCATAACCATATCAAAGTTAATTAACCAGACAAGGTACTCAAAAACTGATGACATTTAAGAGAAATATCTGAAATAAAGAAGAAAAATAAGAAAAGCACAAACAATAACAGATATCACACCTTTGTTCATATAAAAAAATCCTATATGTGTATGACTTAATTTGTAAAAAAGGATTCAAGTGMAAATCCACCTTGGGGAAGTGAAGAACTGAATAAATTCCACTTTTTGTATGATTTCTAAACGAGTGTTATCTAAATTCCCCTTATTGCTCTTCAAATCTTTGTTTTTTTAATGAACCAGCTCACTTGGTACAGATTTGGATCTGTTTCTATAGGCTGACACATTTTAGGAAATAATAACGCTAATTTTACAGAAACATTGCTTTAAACTTGCAGGAAGGAAAGATGCTGTAGAAGTTCAGCAGCATATTTGTATTCTTTAGTGTTGTTTATTTCTGTTCCCCCATTTCCCTGTTGTGACACTCATTTAATACATTTCAATTAGGTTTGCTGTATATAACTGCAATTTTACAACAATAAAAAAAAGCATAATTTTCAATAGCTATAGTAATCTGTGGAAGAAAAAGTTCTCTACTAAACCTTCTGGACTTGCATAAAAATGTGATTTATTGATAAGCTGGTGAATATTTTTAAATTTTATATGATTTTAATTCTATGAAATGGCACAATGGGCCTATTCAACCAACTTTRGTCTCATTCATGCTCAGAGATTTTGTTTTAGATGGTACTCAGMAAGGGAATTCTTTACAGCTAACTCAAAGTACATTTTACTCTCTGGCCCCCTCCCCTCAGTTTGCTTATAGCCAATGACAAACAAATTATAATATATTGGATGGGCTGTCTCTTCTTTTATTGCTTTCTTATTTACTGTCCTACCAGGAAGTTTGTAGTTCAAACAATTTTTCACAGCTTTAAAGAATGGAAGCAAATTCATATTTCTAGAACTTCAGCCAGAAGTAACTATATTTTCAACAGCTGAATTTTCATTAAAATTTACAAAAGACCTCTGCCTTCACTGATTTATTGTTGCATTAGGTAAAACTACCCAGAGTGTATAAAATACTGTGTTACTCCACTTGTTGTCTGATCTAACACGTTATCAGTGATTGCAAGTACATTTTATAACCCCAGCTGCTGAATCGAAAAAAAGGTGATACAAGCATCAATCTCCAGGATAAAATCAGAGCTCTTCCTACCACGGTTTGACCTTACTGATGCCTTTGGATAGTCTTACTTGTCTAAGTCCTTGCAACAATTACCAGGGGACAGTTGGAAAATGCAGCTTTAATGGTGCAGATTGAAATTGTTAACGGCGGCGAAGACTCGCGCACAGACCCCAGAGACTGTGCAGATCCCAGCACAGGAAAAATTGGAGGAAACTCTTGATGCCACTGGAGGAAAGGAATGGAACAGGGCTGTAGRCACGAGGCACAGATTTTATTTGTAGTCTTTATTGTCTGCATCCCTGAACCCCACAGTGTCATTAGCAAATGCAAAAAGCTATAAATAACAAACTTAGACCTCAAGATACAGTTAACTCCAGCTGTAGCTGCCAAATCTTATTTATAGCACAAGGAGACACAGTTAATTACAGGTCACAAAAATGTTAATTTCTGTCATAATACAAGCAATAGTCTAGGAATGAAAAAGCTTCTTTTTGGACTGAAATGGTTTCTTCTAATAGAAGTCTGTTAATTTGAAATRCCATCTCTGTAGACTACAGCACAGGCAAAGAAAGGATAAATGTGCCTTATCAATCTATTTCATGGTTCTAAATATAATAATATTCAAATTAAAATACTAAATCCTCTCAATTTTTCCAAAGGCAAACTRCTGTAGGTAAATAAGAATTAGAGATGAACAGAAAAGACAATTTTGAKCAGTTTGACTGTTTGAGTTGTAGCTGCTTATTATTAACATTAAATACATTTTGAATCAGTATTTTAAAAGGTTAAATCCTCATGATCCAAAAGTGAATAGAAAGATCCACCTTATGAACAAACTTAACTTTTCCCCAAGCAAAGAATCACCAATCATTTCAATGATTCTGAAGTACATGGGATAAGTATTAAGACAAGCATTATGTGAAGGATGGAGTTAATTATACTGCATATAATCAGACACTGGTCACTCCACAAGTTGTAATTTATTTTCCCCTTATTTGCATTTAACTTCAAAGGTATTTCAGGAAATGCAAAATAACATGATTTGAGTGGTTACAAAGATGATACACATTTAACTTCAAAACTCTGTTTCAAACTCTTAAAAATAAATTACATACAATTTCAGGAAATARCACACCATTCTCATGCAACCTGTAATTGTTGCCTCAAAAATAGTAAACTAATTTTTGTAGGGTAAATATCACAATTTAGGGCAACAGTATTCTGGCAGTTCTTATAGAGATACAAAGAAACAGTTGGGTAATTTGCATCAGTATGCTAATCTAGATTCATAGTACAGTCTATCTGGTCAAAAATGGTCATATGACTGTAACTTCATATGGAAAATTAGCAGGCTGGTTTGAATTAATATCCAACCCGTACTGTAGGGCAGTAAAATGGGGAGGGCTGCAGCCTTCTACAGCTTGTATTTATCATCACAACTTTTTTCTTTATCTTTATCTTTTTCTTTTTTTAAATTTTGCAGGGGGAGCTTCTTTTGAGTTTTAGTCCTTAGGACACATTTACRATCCCTGTGTAACATATCTACATATGAACATATCTAAAATTCCTGCTTCTAGGTCAGCACTGAGCTTTCTAAATAGTTAACAAACATCTTTTTGTATCCCTTCATGTCAGATTTAATTGTCCAYGGTGAAAGGAAACACTAATCAGAATTCAAGAGAAGTACTCTAAGACATGTACATGTATCTTTCCAACCTGGCAAAGGAATAATCCTGGGAAAAGCATCTACGGAAAAAAGCAAGTTTTCATCTTATTTAAAACATCAAACCAAATCAAGCAATTTAAAATTTTGATTATTAACTACTGTATGTCTTTTATACAACAGCTCTATAAGACTGAGGTGCACTGAGGCACACTAASGGAAAAGCTCACTTCACAAATAGCTTGTTCCTTTCAGAATCCTGCCCAGGAGATGGTATTTGAAAAGTGTTAAATCATACACTGCTTTTACAAAGTTATTTTAGTAGCTTTGAAAAAGATCTCTTTTCTCTCCTCTGTTCCATGGTTTCCCCAAATATTCCCAATACTGTTCACTCTCTGTAGTTGCCCACAGCTGGTCAGAGCAGCTGCCTGTCACAGCAGCTCTTGTGGGGCTGAGAGAAACCCAGAGTTGCTGTGCCCTGGCTTTCTCTGCTCCTTCCCAGCAGCAGATGCCCAGAGTAACTCCAGTGGTAGCAGTTCACCACTGACACCAACGCTGAACTACAACAAAGATCCACACAAACAGCTGAGAAAGTGCCTGCAGCTCCCAGTGACAGCTACCAGGGTAACTTACACCAGCACAAACCACATCAGAGTCACAGCCCTTAGCTCTTCCTAAGCTGCTGTCTTCCTGGGGCTGCTTCCTTCTGGGAACCATTGGTGGCTGCCTGCAAGTCACCCTCAGTCCAAGCCCAGCTGAGTGTAACCTCTGCGAGCCATCCAGGAAAGCCTGGGCACACTGCAGCCAACAGAAGCTTTCTGGTTGTTTCCAAAGATGCTCTGATGTCCCCAGAGGGAACAGTACTTTACATGTTTCTCAGGCCCACATTTGATCTGCAAAACAGATCCTTTGCAACTGAGATCTCTACTAATTTGGTTTTGTGTGGCCCTATCTAAATGATGATAATGCAATTACAGCTGAATATTATTTGCTAGAATTATCTGTCATATGAAAAGTATTAGAGTTTCTTTCATAGCTGATGYAAGTTTTCATTTGAAAATAGAGACCTTTAAGAACATTTTCTGCACAAAATGCACTAGGATCATTGGAAAGTTTTATAAAAATGTAAATGTAATCTACAAAAATTACAGCAGACTTTGTTTAGAGCAGGCAGGCAGGAGGCTTGTGGCACTGCATTTGCAGCTGTGGTGGTTGCACAGCTGGGTAGGGACAAACAGGAAGGCAAGGTCCTCTCCTGGCAGAGCTGACAACTTCAATCAGGGTGACAGTCTAACACAAAGTGACAGCAGTGGCCTTCAGAGGGTAGGAAGGGCAACAGCAAATGAAGATCAGGGGAAAGGTGATTTGCAAGAGCTCTGTTTTGAAGGGACTCAGATGAGCACACTGTTGCAGTACCTAAAGTTTGGTTTGTTTGCTTTTTAATTTCAGGAGTGTCAGTTCAAGTGTGGCTGCCCAGTTACCAGCAAGCTTATGCAAAGAATAAGAATTGTGGTTTGGAATGGAAAATGACAGAGCAGGAGGACAGGAAGAGAATCTGGTAGGAAAAGCATAGGGAGGAAGTACCTAGAACAGCAGCATTTTCTCCCAGGCTCAGTTACATCTGTTAAATATCAAAGCATCCTACCTAAATAAAGGGCTGTTGGGGAAGTGCTTGGGAGTGACAGGGATGGGCAGGAATGGCAGCAGCACAAGTGCATTCCTATCTTAATGAAGTCTCACACCACGTTTGCAACAGCCCTTTAGAGAAACCCTAGCACACCATTCTCAGAGAGCCAGTTTGGCACAGCCTCTCCTTATGTAGGAAACCACTCCTATGATCTCCTGCAGGTATAGGAGTGAAATTATCTGCTGCAGTAAATTCACAAGTTTAGCATTCCTTGCTACTGTGACCAAAGGTTAATGTTTTGCTGCTTGACTGAATCAAAATCACCAGTTGCCTATTACATATTTTTGTGGTCTTGCTCACACATTTGACTTCAGCAGACTATGAGTAGTCTAATTCCCTGAGTGGTAAATGAAAGCCATGTATATAAGAGATTAAGTTTTGCTACTGCAGAACAAAGCAATTCCACAAATGGCTTTCTCTTGTAGCTGATTGGGTCACTGAGGGTAGCTCCAGGCAGCACAGGCAGCTTCTGGCTGCAAACATGCTGGGTGACCATCAGCCTGGTGAAAACATGGAGAAGGAGGGACGGCAGCAGTCTGGAACAAATACCTGACTTCAGGGCTACSGTTTCTTTTGGCACAGATGGCTGAGTGCAGCAGCTATCACAACATGTGGTGCTGTGCAACAGCCATCCCTGACACAGATGAACACAGAACAGGAACATGAAAGACTTTGGGGGAGAACAGGAAGGGGTTTGGAACAATATCTCGTTTCAGTCCACTTCTGAAAACTATAGAAAATGAACACTAATTTTGAAAAAAATTCTAATCCAGATGCTCAATAGCATCCCACAAAACTTAGCTTTATTTTAAATACTCCATAAGACTTAGATGGAGGTCTCTTTTCAAAAATGAGAAATTTGAAATTCTTTAAGTTGATAGTTTAGTGTACTGTCATGCTCCTACTCAGAGTAACTACTTGGATAATTTAGCCATAGCACTGACCTGAACAATGTTACTCTCTTGAAAGTTCACCTTTCTGTCAAGTTGGCAGTGAGTGAATTTGAATGATTTGAAACTATCCTTGCAAAGTTGTGCCTGAGCAGGGTCATGGGAAGCAGCTGTGTGGAGCACAGGGTRGAAGTGTTAACCAGAGATGTTCCATTTGAGAGCACAGGTCTGCGAGCTTCMCGCTGAACTAGAATTTACTATGCAAATGCCAAACCAAAAAAGAGCTAAGGTTCTTCACTGGAAATATGATGGCACTGTGTTAGTTCTAGAAGACAAAAAATGGAAGTCACTGAGGATGAGGAGGTGCACTGCAAGTGCCAGAAAGCAAGCCTGAAAGGTAGAGGGAGCAGGCTATTTCTCTTTGTTATCGAGTGAAATGACTCCACAAATATGACAATAAATCACTGCAGGAATCAATCTGAGTGGAGGCAACTGCTCCATGCTGATAATGCATCAATCAATATTTAATGTTTACACTTTAATTAATCTGCACGTAGGAAGCATTCTTTCAGTGACAAAAAAGTGATGAGAAATAAAACACCTTTTATATCAAACAGCGACGAATGGCTGCCTATCTGTGGGGCTTTGATTGGGCCCTCCATTGATCATTGCAGCCTCTTTCGAYTGCACCAGTGTGCAATGTCACATTTGGGTACAAAGCAAACACCCTCTCTTTGAGGCAAGGAGGGGGAGCTTCTGAATCTGCTTTTGAGTGATTACAACTTAATCAGAACAAAGAAAGACTGATAGCAAGGTGAGTTCCTTGGAAAGACTGGGCAGAAGCAATTAAGCAAAAAGATTTTCAACATCTGCATCAATGACACCTATCTGAACARATTTTTACTGTGTATTACAATTATTGATACCTGCTAAGGCTCTGCACAGAAAAACAATTCAGATGTTGACTGGTAAAACTGCCTTCCCTTATCACAGCTACCAGTGGAGACTGAGAATTGGTCATTTTGTCACTGTTCTGAATGTCAGGGAAGTGCCAGGTGCTGTGTGGACACAGGAGAAGTTACAATTCCTGCCACAGAATGTTTTTCCTCACTGCTCTGTTTAACCCTTGTAAACTCTAGTTCCTTCTTTTTAAAGGGCCTGATTCATTGTTCATTGATGTCAGCTGAATGACTTCTATTGACTTCGGCAGGCATTGCATTAGTCCATAGATGAATGCTATTGAAAGGCACAGTGATGAAAGACAAATGAAAAGACAGTGATACCAGACCAGTAATGTTCAATTATTCCTCTTAAAAAAGGAATTTTACAGCAGTACATTCTCCATACATAACTAAAGATTTCTTATGCTTAGGTCTAAAACAATTGTTTGAAACGTACAGACTTTTCACAGAATAAATGCAATAGATATAAAATTGCCATMACCTTACCCAGGGAAATTTTATGCTATTTTGTATGCCAAATTTGAGTTATTTTGCAAAACCTGTCATGAAGGTAAGATTGGGCAAGGGACCTATGCAAATGTCAAATCATTTTAAGCTTTTAAGTAGACCTGCTACTAATTAAAAACAATTAAAATTTTGGTTTGTTTTCACTGAAGAACCTTTGTTGTTTTACCAGTAAACAAATAGGAGGATTGTACTTAGGATCCAGTCAAAACACATTGCCAAAATGGCTGCCTAGATTTGGGACTTCCCAGTTTAGGGTGCTCTGACTGCTGGCATAGCCAATCCTTGAACAAAACCAGAAATTATCATTTATGGTGTAAAGTAAGATGCTGAAAGAATTTGAAAATATTAATCCTCAGTCCTGTAAGTTCTTACTTCACTACTACTGGACAATCTTTTTCTGTGGTTCACAGAAATTTTTCCAAAAACACATCCTGGCATTTTGGAATATCAGGARCAGCAAAGTATTTCAAGCATGAATGACATCAGAARWCTTCCCTTTATTGGCAAAAAAGTTYTGAAATATAGTAGCATAAAAATATGGGAGGAAGTGTTCACTGAGGAAATGAAAGAAGATAAATATGACATTAAGAATGCAAAACTGAAGCTAACTTTTTATTTTTTAAGTTTCCTTGTCATTCTCACATTTTCCCACAGAACTTTGTACATAGATAAACAAAATCCCAAAGATTTCATAATCTTCATAAAAATAGAGGCAATGCATTCTTACCAAAATCCATAAACAGCTTTTCAGCAGATTTACTACATACACACAAATCTACACGCAGAGCATTCTGTGCAAATAAGTTGAACAAGCTAAAATATAAAAGGGCAAAGTCAAAAGAGAGGAATGCTCTATTGTAATGCATGGTCAACTACAAATATTTATAGAAAAGATGAAAACACTACTGTGTGCACATCAGGGTTGCCCTAGGACAGCTTTAACTTGCATAGTTAATGTTTATGGAACAAAACCAACTTGGTGAATGTGAAATCTTCATTTTCCTCATTTGCACTCAAAGTAAACTCATAAAAAACCCCAAAAAACAAAATGCAAAGGAAAAAACCTTGCTTGATAAAATCCTGAAGCAACAATGCAAAAGCACTTAATGTTGTCACTCAAAGGCAGAAAAACTGAACATAAAAAGTGGCATTTTCTGATGATACATCTTGCTGCACACAATTGTATGGCAGCCCAACCCAGAAAGTCCAACCCAGCCTCCATGAACTGCAGTTTCTGTGGAGCTCCAGAGCTGCATGGGTTGGTTTGCAGCCACAACCCCGACGTGCAGGGACACAGGTCACACACTGTGGCTTTGAAACCCCATCCCTGAAACTTGTGGGACACCAGTCCCTGAGGTTCTTTGCCACACTGCTGCAGCCTTTCCTCTAGCAAAGGAGAGCCTTGCCAGCCCTGGACCCTGGGAAGGCCTCCCAGGAAGCCAGGGCTATGCCACAGTGAGTTCCCAGGTATAATCACTGTGCCAGTRTCAAGCCCAGCACCAGGGCACTCCCCAGCATCCCTCCTACCCTCAGCTGCTGGCATCAGTCCGAGTACTTCCACCTCAGTTGCATAAATAAGGAGCACCCCATGAGATCTAAGAGTACCAGTCCCTATTTAGCACCAGGGCTTAGGCTAGTTTTCCATCTCAGCTTGTCACAGCTGTCTGCTGCATAAAAAGAGTCTGAAATGTACTAAAAAACCCTGGAAGACTAATAATTCATTAAGCTGACAAATGAAAAGTAAGTCCTATCGATCAAGAGTAGAACTTCTTGGTTATAAAGGAAGCATATATTATTCTGACAGTATTTTCACAAGATAAGCTGAAGTTACAAAGAAGACAACCAATTTGATTCAAATAACTGTCTCTCCTCAGAAACATTCATGATTGCAGTCATCAGGCACAAGTTGGTGGGGTAGCATTACTATTCCCATTTTGAAAAATTTGGATAACYGCATAAAATCCAGGAAACAGGACTGTATCACTATCACAGGCWTTCTGACTGCTGATCCTGTGGGAAATGGTGAGCAAAGGTCAGACTCCTGCACCACTGAGTCTCAGCACTACTGAACACCAGCGTGGAAGGATGTGCAATCACACACACACAGGATTATCTCCCTTCCATCACCAGCACTGCAAAGCTCAGGGCTCACTGCACAGCTCATGGGAACACATTGCAGCTGGCCTTCCACCACCTGGAGAAGGTGAAAGTCGGCCAAAAGCCTACAAGAGTCTCCAGTTGTGAGGAATGGATGGAAACCAAAGTGTGGCACAGATTCAAGCCCTAGACTAGTTACAGCACTGTGATACTGTGCCAACAGAGCCACTTGAGCATGGAGGGCCCAGAGTGAGAGGCAGTCGTGAATATTCTGTGATGGTAAAATATATTAGAGCAGGCATCAATTTACCTTGGTTAGTTATGCTTTTAGTTATGCTGTATTTCTGTGCCCAGGGGCCTAATTTATAAYTGTAATAATAAAATGTATTATGAAATATAAGCCAAGCACATGCAGGTTCTAATTCTATTTTCTCTCAAAGGAAAGAGCTAAGCTGTTAAGCTCCAGGTTCTTTCAACATTTCCTATTTGTGACAAACACAAAAATCTGAAATCAGATATGTACCACTGTAAGGCTTTTACAAAGTTCAGGTAAAGCAAGTTAAATGTCTGCCTTTCTTTTTTTTTTTTTTTTTTTTTTTAGAACTCAAATGATATTTCTAGTTCCTCAGTGTGGGAGCTGTCACAATGCCTCATTCTGCAAGTAAACTGAAGTTACAGTTAGCAATCCAGTTCAGACATGTCTCCATGAAAGAAAAGTTACCATCCCAAACTTCCAGGGTAGCACTTCTACCTGCATTCTTACAGAGAGAATTTATGGGTTATCTGAGGGGCCTCCCCAGCTCCTAAGGGTGGGGACAACCCAAATTCTCTTAGGACAATGGCTCTTACTCTGGSTTGGTTGTAGAACTCAATGAACAGCCCAGCTGTTAATGTTATATTAATTTTGCCCTTGATTGTATATGAGAACTGGGGGAGAATGTTCCRTTATCTCCTCCCCTCTTGACTGGAACACCCTGTGCCAGGCCCCAGCAGGTGGCTGGTCCCAACWCTCCAGGTCTCTCCTACTGGGACACATTTAGAACAGCAGGAAAACAATTTGTATGTCTGTGAGAACAATGTAATGTAAACAGAAAACTATGCTTAATGATTCAGATTGTCAGTAAGTTATTTAAAAGTATGATGTAGAAGAGCAAGACTACCAACTGTACCATTAATCTACTGTTTTTACAGTATATAGTATTTATGCTATAAACAGAATTTTAATAATTAAAAAAAAGAAAAAGAAAATTACTGCAGTCATTTTTCCTCTAGGTCCCACTGATAAATGTTAATATTGATGGCACATTAATATTGCTCATCTTATTTAAGCTGAATAAATAATGAGGAATAGTTAATAAGAATACTACTACCAAACACAATAATGGTCCTTAATCTTATGAAATTGTTCTTTACTCACATGAGCAGTCAATCTCACTAATGTCAGTGGCCCAAATTTTGCAGCCCTTAATCACATACTGTTACCTTCAGTAGCTGTTGTTCTCAATTTAGGATCAAAGCCCATGGTTTGCTGGGGCCATGCTTTCAAGGGAGGATTGGGCCCAGACTTTTAATAAGGGGTTTGGTGGCTTACAAAGAGGTGATTAAGATCTTCCTTTGAAAAAACAGAAAAAGTAGAGTTCTTCTTTTGGATTATAACAGCACAGATAGCCGTAGCTTGTGGATTTCAGAGTATTAACTACTAATCCACAAGTGAACTGAAAGGTTTTTGTTTGTTTGTTTTGCTATTACAGTATTTAAACTTGTCAACCTTCAGTTCTCAGTAAGTCATACTTAAGTTTCTTAGCAAAATATTTTATCACATCTCTGTGAGTGTGCCTCAGAGTTTGAGAGCTCTCATGGTTACAGGCAAAACCCAGGGTAGGTTTTTTTGTTTGATTTGGTTTCATTTAATGAATATCTTCTACATATTTCTGAGAACTCAAACCATGAAGTTTTGGAAACTAAGCCACAATAAAAAAGTTTCTATTTTCCTTAAGTGACATTCAAGGATTGTTGTTTGTCCACGACAAACAGAAAGTACTTAGTGTAATTATTATAGCACCTCAGTAAAAATCAGACTCTAGCCGTAGGTGATTGCAGCTATAAAGTTTCCAGAATAGGAACAATGAGCCCTATGAAACTAATGAAAAAAATCGCCAACTTCCTCACTCCAAAGTCTGATTTTTACAAGGACTCCATTTCTTCCTGGTTGCCAAAAATGAACAGTTTATTTGAATCTAGCTTAGGTCTCCAGGAACATAATTTTAATGTAAAATTGAATAATGTTGCACCAATGACAGGATAATCAAGTGGTTTCAAAACTGAGCAATATTTAGGTAGTGTATCCCACTAATGAAAATGCAGAAATCTTATTCTAATGATAGCATAACTAAAGTTAATAAATATCCAGATATGCCCTTTCCTGTACCACTGTACTGTAATCAAATCAATTAGAAATCTAATGACTACTTTGACACAAACAGGTATTTAATATGCTGAAAATGTACCAGATTTCCCCCCTCAAGCATTAGTAAAATCCCCAAGAAAATTAAAATCCAGGTCATAGCTAAATTCCTTTGAAACTGGGATTTAAATAAAAAAAAAAAGGAAAAAAAAGTTTAGTCACTGCAAGAATTCTTTGTGCTGTTACATTTTTATAAGGTTAAAGCTAAAAATAAGATCAAAATCTTTTTGGAGGTTACATTAAAAAATAGACCAGGTGTGTTCAGAAACCCATCACACATGCCTGTTAAACAGATGCCAACYAATAAATTAATTAAAGCTACTCTCCTCTCGAAATAGAAAAGAGGAAAGGGCTGTTAGGGACATTTATGGGGTGACGTTCACATGACTGACAAGTTTTTCATGCTTGGCCTCTATTGTACAAACCTCTGATACTTCTCAAACATTTTCCAAAAGGAAAATGAAATCCCTGTGTGTAAGAGAGCTCAGTAACCTGTTTCTGGCAGTCAGATTGATGCTGGAGATATGGCATGGCTGTTTATCAGCTGGGAGAAGTGAATTAAGGAAACGAGGTTTCAACAGGGACCTGATGAAGATCCTTGCTAATAACCCCTGCCATCACACTCAGGAAATCAGAGTTTGCATGTGAAATATCTCACTACCCTTTGTATGCTGTACTTCATTGTGACAATTAGCAYCTCAGCTGATCAAGTGAAAAACTTTCTTGCGCTGATCTTAAATCCTACTGTACTTATAGAACCTGGAGAAATGAATAGAAAGGCATTTAAGGAACAGTAAATGGTTCTGAAAGGGCTAAGCAATTCCTCAAAACTTTTCTCGGACTTTTAGGACAAACAACGTTAATTTCTACATTTCTTCTTCCAATTATACAAATTTATTTTTTCTG
Organism: Alauda arvensis; assembly: GCA_902810485.1. Lineage (NCBI taxonomy): Eukaryota > Metazoa > Chordata > Aves > Passeriformes > Alaudidae > Alauda > Alauda arvensis. Next base: position 1,056,063 of record CADDXX010000227.1, read on the forward strand.
GAAACGACACAATTGCTGCAAAAGGAATTAGTGGATGTAAGGGTTATTAAACATGGCATTCACCCACTGCTCTTACACAGAAAAGGCAGCTCTGAAAAAACCAAAGCTGATTAATATGAAAGGCAGCTAACCTAAAAATTAAAACTGGAACTGAATGGTGTGTGCTAATCTTTCTCAAATACACTTATGAAAGCTAAATTTGCTGGTACTTGCCATTGCTATGCAGGTTAAGTGTTSATGTGAATGATATCTCCACAGTTCTGAGCAAACCAGTAAAAAATAGAGAGTTTTGTCCTCACTGGTAATTTTCTCAATCTCCTGTTCATCCACAGCTGCCTGAATAGTGAACACTTCACAATCCAGTGTCATTTGTGATAAACTTTGTTAAAAAGCTGCCATTCATTACTGGTAATTTCCTTAATCCTGAAGTTTTTTGTAGGAAAAAGATAGAAATTCTGTGTCATGTATTTTCTCTACAAAAAAACTCTTCAACATGTTAGCCACAYTAATAAAATACTCACCAGATCAAACTCCTAATAGCCAGCCTTAGACTGGCCATTGTTTATTGATGTTTGTTTGCCAGCCTATCTGGAGACACAGGGAAAAATCTTAATAGCTCTGGCCACTCATTAGCAAAGTACTGTGGAGTCCTAATCCCATAAAGATATTAAACTATTTTTCCTTACAATAGCAACAAATGGAGGGGATTCTCATTACTTATTAAGATGTGGTACATTCTCTGCATGTTGAGTTTCTTATACTTTGAACTCTTATCCCCCATCACTCTGTTCCTGAGGCTGAGATCAAAGTAGGTCGGCCTTACAGAGCCGCAGATGAGTGGCTGCCTTTCAGAGAATATTAATGCCCTGCTGAAGGGCCCAGCTGGGGAGGAGGTGGATTCCCCTGATGGGAGAGCCCAGCCACACCAGGCCACCCCTGGGGACACAGCACAGCCCTGYCGAGGGGAGCTGCTCACCCCAGCTGAACTGCGTGGCCCAAATCTCACAGCAAGACTGAGCACAGGTCTCTTTTGGAACTGTAGAACTGTGTAAATCTGAATTCTGGCACACTGGCATAGAGCAATTTGTTTTATAGCAGGGAAATATGTGACCAATTTTGTATTTTGCATTGAAAAAACATTCTGGTCTTAGGGGTTCCCACTTTTGACTTCTCCAGTTTTAGTTTTTACTTCTCTCTACCTCAGCTGCTCAAGGACTGGTGTTATCAGTGAGCTCATGGGCAGCTGGCAAGAGAGTGTCCCCCTCCAATCTCCCACCTCCAGCAGGGATCCTGCCATACAGGGTTTCTTTCTTGCCTTCAAATTTGCTTGCAAGGCTTTTAAAGGGGAATTACTTTAGAGCTTGTTAAAGGTAAGAGTAAACATGCTAAGTACTGAGACATTCAGTGGGTATCAGAAAAGAAGAAATGTTATATTCATTACAGAGGAAAATCTAGTAATAAAAAGTATTACCTGCATTTATAGCCCTTGTAACCTAATTTTTGTGACAAAGCAAAGAAGTAAAAACATTCCTTTCTGCCTTTCAGTGACCCCTATAAGAAACCCCCCATGGAGTCATTTAGGATAGTAATTTGAGTGAAAATATATGCAGCCTTTACTTTGCTTACTCTTCTTAAATTAATAACTGTTCCTGATAATTAATCTAAAACTTTCTAGAGGTATTTGCAAAAAAGCCCTCAAATTAGTAAGCACTTAAATGAAATAAAAACTTAAAAGACATTATCCACAACATAAAAGAGTAACAGAACACAGAGCTGCGCTGTTCAAATGTTAAAACTGTACATAAAATACTCCTTCAATATACACTGCCAGTAAAAACCAAAGCAAAGCAGGTCATTAAAATGTCAGACTTGGGGCAGAGTGGAAAAAATGCTGTGTTTAAAAGTAAACATGTAGACCTTTTATAATTATTTCCCCTTAAAGTTAACTGTTAAAAAAAAAAAAACAACCAACAAACCAACAACAACTGAACCAAAACAAACTAAAATTAACCCCCAAACAAACAACTGCAGTATCAGGATACAGTCAAACTCTAGTCTTAGTCTTGTTCCTAAGCACACCTAAAGACACTTTTTGAGTCTTTCTGCAGCTGGATGTCAGTTTTGTTTGTGAAATGTCGTTTTTCTTTATCTGTTTTTTCTGAAGCAAAAGCAGAGTGGTGAGTTCAAGCCATTGATATTGGTGCCATGAATATGCTACAGCTGAATAGAGTTAATAACAGGAGCACCAGAAACCTTGGGAGCTCCATGTGCACCTGGAGGACCCTTGGGAAGATGCTGAGGTTCCATGCACATCCCTGTGCTGACTGATGGACTTTCGCATTCACTGTTGTGGTGATGTTGAGTCTCATGCAGGATTTTAGCACTCTAAAGAGCTCAGAGGAGAAAACCTCAATCCCTTCTCCTCATGTGAACTAAAACTGCCCACTGRAACTGGCACAAGGCTGTCAGGATAAAGGAGATGCTGTGGCAGTTACTGGGCAGCTGGAAGGAATGCTGATGACACTTACTTGAATTAACCTTTTCTGCAGTCCAGTGCAGATGAACCAAGATACTAAAATAAAAACCAAAGCCTGTCTCTTCAGACACAAACTATGTTGCAGTACTGAAAAAAAAATGTTGTATACTGGTGTCCCATTTTCTTCTCCCAAGACTTTTGAGCCAGTAACAAAGACCAACATCCTTCTGGCTCTTCAGAGCTGAGGGTTKCAGTTTCCCTTCTACTGGAAAAAATTGCATCAGGACCCAAAGAAAAAGAATTCCATCTCGTTAATTTTGTATCTTTTCAGCAAAGTCTCTGCATATGAAGTCAGTGTAAAGTCTGCACTGAGCTGAGTTCSTAAACTGTCTAAAAGGTGGCAATGCCCTGGGAACAGCTCTGTCCAGCAGGCACAATTCCATATTAACTGGGCTAGTGTATATTTAAACAACACCACTGAKGTACACAGTTATTCCAGATTAATTTTGGTTTTATGAAAGAAGTTGGTTCATAAAGCAGAGATAAATTTAATGATCAAAACCCAAAAAGGTTGCACCCTCAGGGAGRTTCTGGGACTCCCACTGAATTCCATGCAGGAATACAGGTAACTTATTTTGTCCTCTAACATCTCTGTAGCTCTGTTCCCTAAAGCTAACAAACACCACTGCTGAAAGTACAGGTTGTCACATTTACAATCAGCAATTAAAACCAACATTCTTCTGGTTTCCATCTGATAAGAGCAGAGCTCAAAGTGGAGAGACAATGGAGAAACACATAATAGCACCAACAAATTCAACTTGTACYTAACTACTTCTTTTTCTTCAAATCAGCTTCTGCAATGCAAATATTTGTAAGTTGGGAAAAAAGCCTGTAATCATGTTTAACACTTATACTCAAAATACAAAGACCATGGAGAATTTTAGCTTTCATACTTATGAAGTTTCTTTTTCTAGTTTMTGGAATTTAATGTATTATAATCAAATATACCAAGAGGAGACASAGCAGTGGGCARAGTTTTAAACTGGTATAATTGACTYAGCAGGAAMACAARGAYRTCTTCAGGCAGCTGTGGTTCCATGACTRTTTACAACAGGTCTGCTATRCYCAATACTTCCTCACTAGGTATGATCACTAATTCTTAGTCATGGGGTTACAGTGACAATGAAAAGAGCAAAAGCATACTGTATATGTATTTTTGACAGCTCTATGATTTTCCCTCTATATTAAAATGATGAGTCATACTTAAAAAGGATTAAAATTAGATTTTGGAAAGTTGGTTTCTAGCCACACATAAAACCTTCAAGCAAAAAGTAAAAATTTCTTAAGTTTTGAATCAACAGGGTGACTTCAGAGCACTTCAATACTTCCTATAATATCATCAAACTGTTTTGATTTTGTACCAGGAGCCTAAAGCCAGGCTGAAAGTCCCATGGAACCCATGGCTTGTGACCTATGGCTGTGATGAAGGCAGTACACCATGACCCTGGAGGGCTGCTACTTAGTTGTAATTATTTGAACACTGTTTCCTTTCCTATTGTCTACAAGAATCAGGATGATAATCCCAGTTTAAACAGATTTTCTAGTCCCACTAGAATATCTAGAAGTTCCAGTTTCCTTAAAGACAGGCAAAAATTTTAATTTTACCTGCAATCTTTATGCAAAATCAACTACTATCAATAATGGGGGTTCCAGAGCTTGGAAAGAGGGTTCATTTTGTGTTGTTCAATCCAGACAAAAAAGAATGAAATAACTTTCTCTGAAAATATCAGCTTGCTTGCAGTTCATTGTGAGGATGTCAGAAGCTTGTTCTTTACTGATTTATTATATCACTACTGTTACTGTCTTCCTGGCCACAGGCTAAACCAGCAGCCAGTTCTCCATTACCAAACTGTCAAAAAAAATGCAGTCTGAAAGTACACATTAAATACTTCAAATGTTTTCTTCAAAAGACTTATCATAGATCTTCTGAAATCATGTGCCATATTCCAAGAAATCCTTAATAAACATTATTTTCATGAGCATTTGGCATTTATTGCTCAGGAGTTTAAAGCAGATGGTCTTTACACTGTATTTACAGGGCATGGGCTCAACTGTTACCCAAATGCAGGCAATCTGCATTGAGCCAGCATTTCTCCACACATTTCATTTCTAGATATTGAGCAGGAAAGATAAACCTCCACAAACACYACCTGCATACATATTAAGAGCACATCATACACAGAACATTCAGTGACACCCACTCTCCACTTCTTCCTTCAGGGTTCCAGTCTCCTGTAATTCAACCTGAGTATGAACTAGAACAAGTCATGGCCAWCAAGTCACTTTGATGTTCTTATAATTCCAAAGGTTTCTTTAGAGAGCTAATCAGCAAAGTCTCTAGGATCCTTATCCTACCAGAAACTTCCACCTCCCAGAAGTCTTTATTCACATTCTCTATTCTGGTCAACTCTGAAGATTGTAGGCCTATTTTTTTTTTAATTGATGGCTTGCCTTTTACTCCAAATAGCATTGCTACTCAAGGAAAGAATCATATCTACCTTGCCAGCAGGTATTGCTCCTCCAGGGTTGCCCACTGCGCTGAAGAAGGACAGACACTCCTATGGCAATGTGGTTAATTCAAACCACAGGTTATTTCAAYTTAAAAAAATGAAACAAAAAGATAAAAACCAAAACAAAAGGGGAAAATAAAGAAGGTGGCTCAGTATCAGCTTTTGGATCAGATTCTGGGCAGGGAAAGCTGCAGCACAGGAAGGCAATGCAAAGCCAAGGCACCTGTGCTCACTGCCCTGTGAGCCCAGCACAGCCTGTGTGCCCTGAGCCACCTGTAACCTGTCTGATTTCCCAGAAAGGCAGAAATCAGGAATAGTTCAAATGTACTGGTCAGTAGAACTGCAGGAATTACAGGCTTCTACCAAAGGATGGTGATAAAACATTTTCAATCAGAACAGCTGCTTTTAGATGTAATGTTTGGCATTAGGRAAAGATGACTTGAGCCAACACAGGCTACCTGCTGTATTTTAAAAAACGTGCACATGCTCACTTGTGCCAGAGGACACAGTGTATTATCTCCATGTGGAGCTGTTCATCTTTAACTGGCACAGTCATACCTGGAAAATTGGGTGATTCACACCTTTGCTTTCTCTTCTGTGTTAACTCTGTCATTCTGTACTCCATGCTGGAGACAACGGATCTTACAAAACAGCCCTTGACCCTGCAAGTTGCTCAACACATTTCAATGCTGTGCTGAGACACAGATCTATAGATGCCTTAGAGAGCATTTTCTAAAAACCATAAGGATCTGATTTACCTTCATTTATGCTGTCATTATAGCACTGCAGTTTGAAATCAGTGTTTCGAGGCAATGGTTAGAAATCTAGCAGCATTTCTGTATGAGCTGTCATCACCATCTGCACCACCACTGACTTTTTCTTAACTGATCCAGCTGAAAAAGAAAGAAAAAAAAAAGTTAGATCAGTTTGAGTCCAATTCCCTGTGCCTGTGCAAATGCTTCTCTTGGAACAGGGCAGGAGAAGCAGCAGGGGCCAAAGCTGCTGCAGAAACACAAGTGTAGCCACATTCCTCGATATTTGCGTAGAGGGCCAGAGTGACTTAGAGTAAAATATCTTTAGGTGCATTCTAGTCCTTTTTATGATCATCAASGTTTTTTCACATTCCAGATAGAATCCATCCCCAGACCTGGTGTTTTTCCGGTGGATTTGTTCACACAATGCTTTATGTTGGCAGCTCATTTCTGTCTTAGTCATGTTTTCATTTTTTTCTTCAGCAGATGTTTACAATTACTCCTTAAAATGTTTCCATTTTCTCTGATCACTGAATGTGAATGAGGTGACATTTTTAAAAATAATTGTAGCTTTTTCTGGCCAAAAACCATGTTCTTAGATTCAAATAGTCTTTGTCTTTTAAACTGTGGTAAAGGTCTTACATCTTTGTAACAGCAGCATCTGCACTATGTTGCCTATTACTTTTCTGACAAAATCAAAGTGTTATTTGTCATTATCTGACTGTATCTTCTGTCTGGTAATCAGATGTTTATATGGCTTTTATTTAACCTTAAAGACATGGGGCCTATTCTCCTGGATTTGTGTTGGAAGGGCTGCAGAATWAAAGGTACTACAGCAGCCTGAGCTTCTGAAATGCAGAGCAAGGTTTCTCTGCTTTTCTTTCAATCAGTTTTTTTCCCAATTGTTTTGATTGACTAAAATTTAGATCAAAGTTCTTTACAAACAAATGCCTCATTTCCAACACCTGCAATTCTATTGCAATGTTTGTAATGCTTCAGATGTTCTTCAGAACCCCATTTCTGGGAGTTCTCCAAGCTTTTGGGAAAATTCAGCTGTTTCTTCTTTTTCCTTATTTTGTTTTGAAAAATAAGATTTTAATTTGCATAAAAAATAGAAAAAAATATGCCATGAGTTTACCACAAAGGCTTAAACAAGAGAACCACATAGATATTTTAAAAGATCCTTTTTTCTTTTTTTTTTTAATGCAGTCTTGTGACTTTTGGAGTGCTGACTCATGGTTTTTGCATGTTTGACATCAGCAATACCACAACTGAGAGAAAATCTTTGTGAAAGATTCCTTTCTAGTCTTCTTGTGACAAAAGGATCCTCCCTTTGGAAAAGACACAGAGAAACAACTATTTCTTATTCATTATAGTTCCCAGTTAAAAACAAGCTCAAAACCCAGCTTTAAAGCAAACAATCTGAAATATCTGCCAAACCATCCCTGCTTTTTTGTTTCACCATAAGGACTCAAAAAAGGTATAAACACTTTTTTTTTTTTTTCTGTGATTTGCTAGGATTAGAAAACCATACAATGTATGAAAATAAAAATTCTAGTATAATTTAATATTTTCAATAAGCACCTTCTGTAAATATATTAGATTTCTCCCTTTTTCTTGTCAAGAAAGAGTCTGGCATTAGGGACAGAAATGATTTTTTTCATTAATGATCATATATTACTTTGTGTGTAGTTTTTTAGCTTCTATGAAAAAAATGTACCAATTTTATGATCACACCCATTCCACTCAATTAAAAAATATTTTCCCTTGCTGGTAATCAAGTATTCTGAGAGACACATGGAAATGTCACTTGAAAAATAATTTAGAACCATTTTGCTTTTAAATTTTGGCCCAAAAGTTAATGCACTTTCACTGCAAGTTGATGCATGACCTCAAGTTTTCTACCTATGTAAAACAATTACAAATATTCCCTGCTCCTTATAAAAGAGAAAGATATTATAGGTTATCCTTAACATTGCTGAAATCAGTAGTAGAGGAATATGATAATATACTATACTAAGTGCAAAAAAATTGATTCTGGAGCTGGTTGGTTTGGCAACCAAAACTACATTCTTTATTGAGCAAATTCATTCATTCCAAATAGTTTTCCTGCACTAAGACTTGGGGATGAATTGCTTGTGGGCTTGATAAAAATGGTTGGTATGTGCCTGTATTAAAGTATTTTTGGCATAAACTACTTCAGARGCAGATCAGGTCAAATTTACACAACTGTTGTTGTCATATGGCATTAATTTGATAGCTCACTTCAGCTGACAGTTGGACTTGCTGATTCTTTTATATTCACCAGACTTTTTAATTAATTGTGCCAAGCTGAAAGCAAACAAAYAAAAGTAGACTGAAATTAAAACTGTACTCCAGCAAAGGTACAATCATCCAGATAAACCCACACAACAACCAAGTCTAAGTCTGTACTGTGCTGTGAATTACCTAATTACACCATCAGAATCACCATTCATGGGGGGCTGCTCAGCAGAGAATATAAAACCTCCAGCACCACAGATCACGCCTTTTTTCCTACCCATTCGTTCTACATAGGCCTGAACAACAATATTGTCACTACTTCTAAATATTTCTAATATTTCTAACACCATTACTACTACAGAAGTACTTTAATTTCATCAGCTTTTTTTTTTTTCAGTACAATAATGAAATCACAGACAATTTAAGTACCTGTTCACAAATGTGGATCTACTGAACCCCAGACTATAAAATATGTGATTTGATCTGTGCTGCACCAGTCCTTCAGCTGATCACAAAACTCATGCTGGATCTCCAAACATCAGCAAGCACAAGACTAATTTAAGAATGCCAGAGCATCACTTCATAACTGCTCCTTAAGAATAGTATTCCATATTTATAGTAACTCTTTGTAACCCATCATTTACCCAGAAACTATTTTTATTACTCTGTTAAACTCAGTCTTTTAAAAAATAKACCATATTATCATTCTATTGTAGTAGAAGTACAGTTAGTAGAAAATATTTCCATTTTTTAGTGCTCATTTGGGCAGATAGAATTAAGACACTACATGCTGCAAATATATTAATAGAGAGCTTCTTCTCTCACCCAAATGTGCACATACACACAATGATGATGTTTCACTTGATCAAGATGGGGGAAAAATATTATCTAGAGCATTTCAACACTCCTGATGTGGTTTAAGCTTGCCTATATGAGATCTTTTTTGGAATTACTCTTCCTCAGAATCAAAATCCTATTTTAAATGCCCAAGCCATCAGCCTTTTYTTTCTTCCCAATAAAAAAATAAAAATTCCCCAGAACCCAAAAAAAAAAACTTTAAAGTCCTCAGCTCACCTTCTTTGGCTTTATAATGCATCACTCAAATAATGTACAAAATCTCAAAGGGAGAAGAAATTATTTCTTTATATATGYCACTTGGTTAAAAAATGCAAGTTTAATATAATTTCTGGAAAGAACTCTATGCCTGAAATCAGGATAAACCTGGTATTAAAAATAAATTGTAACATGAGTTCTTGGCTGCAGAGCTTGTTGTTGTAGATGAGGAGGGGTGTGCACTGAAAGGACTGTTTGTTGACTGTTTCTCTCTGACACAGTRTATGAATCCTGTTCTGAGGTGGTCTGCTGGTTGCCTGCAGTGCAGGAGAAAATACAGTTTCCCTTTTGAGGTATGATTTGCTTTCCTTAGAGCCCTGATGACGGAACATGACTGGAGCTGGTAGAGGATGTCACACTGAAATGTTGCTTCTCTTACTCTACCAGAGTACCCAGCTGGGGTGTCCTCMTCATATTAAATCAAGCCTCACATGTGAGGTCAATGAAGCAGTTCCCCCAAATCAGATTGGTATGAACCATTAAATTTTTCTGAAGGTTTTTGTTTAGTTTTTGTTTATTTTTATCTTTATTTTTTAAATTATCTAAAGCAATTAGAGAATTTTGACAACAWAACCACATAATTATAAATATAAGAGGAGCAATTCCATCACTTGGTGACTGAACAGAATCCTTCAGTTTGTTATTTACAGCCTGGTCTGTTTGGCCAGTGCCTGTCTGGACAAAAGTCACCACTGTTGCCAAAAGATGTCCAAAACTTAGATTATATATCATTGGAGAAAACCATGTCAAATTGACAGACTGACACAGCTGTAACTGTTTTGCCAAGTTGAAAAAGTTGAAAATAAAATAAAAAACCTATCTGAATGTGTATAAAGAAACAGCTTGCCAGCAAACTGGCATTTCACAGATTCTCTTTATCTTCTCAAGAACTGGATGAAACAGTCAGGATGAAATGTCAATAGAAATATTGGCAGATCAGAGCTCAGTGAGTAGGCAAGGAATGATGTCCATGTTAACCAACATTAATTCTCCAGAAATCCAGTTTTCCCTTTCATCTACCATTGGGGGGTCTAAAAGAAAGATGTTATTAATGAATAAAGTGTTAACTGGGAGGCTAAGCAAAAAAAATATTTTCATATTTTTTATTTCTCTAAAACATAAATACTGATTTGAAAGTTTGGGCAAAGCAGCATCTGCACAGAAGTTATATAAATTGGTCTCCAATTTCTGCACAGATAAGACCTTAGATTATAGAAAAAAAAAAGTCAGGATAAGGAGTACATAAATTCTAAAAGCTTGTCTTTCAAAAACTGATGGCAATCTCTTGCATTATCTAATATAGATTTCCTGTTTCATTCAAATGTTAATACACACACAAAAATCAGGATTACAGGGGCCACAGGAGGCCCCTGTGGTTAATTATGACAGCAAGCAATGTCCTTTTTTCACACAGGCAGCCCTTTGGGCAGCAGGAAGAAGACAAGTTACTGTAGCTCAAAGAACTTGTAATGGGTTTCATATTGCTACATTATTGGGGAGGGTTCTAGAAAAAAACCCTGTGGTTGAAAATGCACCCTGGGAATACCATGGGAATTTTCTTTGTGGTCAGCTGGGCTAGCATGGAAACAGCCCTTATTTCCTACTTGCTACCTTTTGAGCATTATGCTGGAATGACAAATTAGTGCAGGCCTGAGCTCACTAAAGCTGGCTTTTCATTCAGGGGCAAGAGAAAACTCATCAAGAGTGCTTTTCCCCACAGAAGATCATGAAATGCTTCCCATCTAACTCCTGGTCTAATTTTCATTCATCTCTATTTATATTTAAGGTCAGAAGCAAAGGAGGTTGGAAGTTGTAGAGTGGAACTGTGAGTTTGGATTTTGTTTTGTTTCTGTTGATTTTCTGATCACTGCATCACAAACGTAGTGATTAGCAATAATGTTTTAGGAACTTGCTTTGGTGAGACCTGACAGCCAGCCTTCCTCTTTGGGAGCTCTTCTGGAAGAGATGGCTGAACGTTTCAASAAAATTAAAATCCTCTTAAAAATTGCATAAGATTTTTCTCTGTGAAGGCTTGGTTTGGTCAGGGACTTCTGCTTTCCTGTCACAAGGCCACTGATTAATATGAAATAAACTCCATCTATAACTCCATCTGTTTTTTCTGTCTAGCTAAGGTGGCAAGCTGCTGTATGAACGGTGTCTGCAAGGCTCAGGCAGACAGCACTTCATGTAACTTTCATGACTGCATTTACTTTTAATTGATCCTGCAGTACCGTGCCCCTTATGGAGTGTTTTAAATCAATGTCAACCATAAAGGGGTACTAAACTGTACAAGATCCTTTTTTGGTTGCAGTTAAAGATAACTTATTTATGAGGACATGAATAAAGCTCTAAGTGTGTGAATGTAAATATGTCCGAAACTTTCAGAACTCTTTTCCTTTATTTCATAGATTGGAAGATGTCAGACATGGATTTTTTTCCCTTTTTCATCATGAAAAATTTAACAAGGGCCCTTTGACTGTTTTCTCTCCCCTTGTGTTTTTCTCCATCCCTGTATTAACATTGGAAGTTCTGTTATCCAATGAGAAAATCAAAGCACATGGAAGAAAGGCTCTTCCAAAATTGGCAGTGTTCTGGCATTCACCCAGACCTTTCATGTTATGGAAACAAGCCTTTGACAAGCTCAGACACGTGTGATTCTCACCAGAAATGAGCAAGTCTTCTCAGTCCCTGTGTGCCAGCATGGACACTACTCCTGAAAGGAATTGTTTCAGAAGAGCTATTCCTTGGTAGCTTCATTTACAAATGTTTTTAATTCACTTGTACAGTATAGTAAGACAAASAGCTGAGGGAGTGACTGCATCACTCCCTCAACTACATCCCTTTTTTTGGGATGGYCCTCTGAAACATTTTTCACAGCCTGAAGTACCTCCCCAGTACCAAACAAGAGGTTTGTTCTTATTACAGAAGAGAAACAGCAAATAGTCCAAAATCCTGCCCAAAGCTGCCGTGGTTGCTGGATGTAGGTAGTTACATGRCATTAATTTCTCCGTAAAGAGAACACAGGGAGGAATCAGTGAAGTTGCACTATTTGGTTTCTCAGAGGAGTCTCACACTGCGCAAGTATTGCTGACATAGAACTGATGAATGCACTGCAATGAAGTACAGAATGAGAGTCTCACTTGATCTTTATATATTACACTTTTCCTTTAAGATCCTCATAGAAATTAGGAGKGAGTCAGTATGGAGACCAAAATCTCACCAAAATCAATACAAAAGAAATTAAAAGATGGTGAATTAACTATAAAGACTATTAGTGCTCATGAGTTATAATCAAGGTAAAAGATTACACTGAAACAATAATTAAAGGGATAAACAAAGACAGCTCACTACCTTACTTAATTTTCCCTTTTTTGGATTAAATTTTATACTTTTAGAAGTTTGGTGGTTTCTTTGCAGTCACAGCATAAGTTCTATAACCCATGCAGAACTAGAATTTTTATTCTGTAGAAAACTTCAAAGTTCCACACATAAAGTATATGGCATGTCATTCCACTGGCATGAAACAACTTTCCCCTGAAAATGTAGCAGAGAATAAACAATTCAGAAATAACATATTCCTTAAACTGAGTCTAACATGAATCTTGTGGAAGATGTCTAATTGCACCTGCTCAGAATCCAAAGTCAATTGTGATGCCTTTAAAATTTCCATTCTGTACTTGCCAGTGCAGCTCCATGTGCTTGGAGATTTTTCCAGCACTGTCCTCTGAAGGGTAAACCCCTCTGAAGAGGCAGCCTATGGAGGAAAGTTCRTATCACCACAGTGCTTGTCTGGCTGTGCAAGGGATGGTGCTCAGGGCCCTGCTGTGCTTACAGCAGCAGCAGAGCCAAAAAATCCTACTGTGTTTGCAAAAATAACTGGCTTATTTTTTGAGCCAGAGATGGTTCTTTTATGTCCTGACTCAAAATACAACAAATCTTTATAATACTTTGTTGCTGTTGTTTCTGCCTTTTTTTTTTCTTTTTTTTTTCAATAACAGAAGTTTTTGTAAACTATTCAGAAGAAGGATACCAGGTTTGGCCCCAGCCCAGCAAAGCACATGTTTAACCTTCTGCATGTCACTACTTTCTGAAATCAATGGGACTGCTTGCAGCCTGAGAGTAAATCATGTGCTTCAGTGCTCCACCACAATAAGACCTTTACAATTGTTTTCTTCTGTACAGATAATTCTAGGAACCCTCACAGAACTTCAATGACTTTCACAGATGATGAAGAATCTCTGCTATAGGTAGGAGGAAACCTTGCTAAACACCTCTTTTTACAGCTTTWTATCTCCTTATGTCCCATTTCTCTGTCAACCTGGTACCAGAAATTAAACCTTGTTGGAGACCCAGATTAGCTTGGAGCRGAGGGAGCTGGGTGCATTTGTAAAAGAGAGGCCTCTCTTGGCAAACAAAGAAAGGAAGTTGGACATATATGATAAAATAATTGTAGATATGTAAATTATAAGTGCAACAAATAAAGGCTCCTTTAGCATGGATGCTGAAAACAGTTCAGGATGTTTTTTTCCCACATGGCAAAAACTTGCATTTCTGCAAGACTGTCTTCAAAGAAAGCATTTGGGGTACAGAATTTCATTCATGAAAGTTTCATTAAACACTTTATTTGCTCTACAAACCATAAGCAACACTTCAGAGATCAAGCACTGTGGAAAGCTGGGAGCAAGGTGCAGCTTGACTGTTTGCATGGGGTGGGTGATTAGCAATTTGATTTGGAATATTGCAAGTACCCCAAGTTACTGTAAACACCTTTGGAACCCATATCACTAAGGCTGATTATTTTGTAAAACTATCATCTCTGTTTTTCTCTGGGAGAAAAATCTTTAAAATTTGGATTGATTCAGTCTTAAAATCACAAAGCTGCAAGAAACTTTTGAACAAAAGATRGAAATTAAATTGGCAATTTTTTTCTTAAATATTTTTATGACTTGCCCAGCCAATACTTAACTTTAGCAAGAAAAATATTAGCCTTCCTCTTCTGAATAACAATCCTTTTTTTTTTTTTTTGACGTGCAAAAATCCCCAGAGATCCAGACCTACTTGTTGCTGACTGAAGAGCCCTCTCTACAAGAAATCAGATTCTGATGAAAYCTGTTATGTGCATTTAAGGTGAGAAACCACTCTCAGCTTTAGCTCAGGACACTGAAGTGTTTTATGAGCTAGTGCTTGTGGTGTCAGCCTGAAAAATACTGCTTAGTATTGTCCTCCCCCAAAAAAATCCAAACACACACACACTCCTAGCCGTAGAGCAAGTCATCCCCGAGTTTTGCAGTGAAGAAGTGGGAGCAGGTTTCTGCTGAGCCTGATTTCTTTTTTTTTAGTCACACCWGCATCCACAGCAGCTCCTGCACTGCTCCTGCCAGGCTGTGTGTGAGACCCAAGGCAGGTGAAAGCCCTGACTGCTCCTTACCTACAATGCCATTACACGGGGGGCAAAATGGCAAATCTTTAACAGTGCCGAGCTTATTTAATTTACTCAGTGTGTGGGCAGGGCTGCTGCTCCTTTAGCATGGTGTAAATACCCTGTGCCCTTCCAGCTGCAGCTGGGAAGCTCCTTGCCCTGCTGCCAGGCTGAGGAAGAAGTCATCAGCAGAATATTGCCTGGATATGCTGATGAACACGAAGGCAGTGCTCAGGGTACTTTGCCTCTCTGATATTTGATTTGTCTGCTTCACTCTTCATCCTCTCTCGGGCAACAGCACTGGGGGTTTATCCACAGTAACTTCTCCATCCACATTGCTTTTTTGAAGTGGAGAGATGCCTTGAATTCACTATGAGAGGTAAAACACTAATTCCTAGCACCCTCACCTGCCTGAGTTCAGTGATGTATTTCAGCCCTGCACATCTGACATGCAGTAAAATATCAGCATCTTACAGTACCAGATACTAATTAGAAAAAGAAATGTGTTAGATGTCAGGCCTCAAGAAAGCAAACTTAACATTCTGACAGCAGCTGGAGAGTGATAGCCATAATCAAGCATTGTCCCTGCTTAGATCTGTGCCAAACAACCTCGCTTACTTCCAGCTAATTCTCCATCTGAGACGATCTTTCTTTACGATTCCAAAGAAACATGTTGTCAGTTCCCACCTGCTGGCATTGCTAGAAATAAAACCACAGTTGATTGGATGCAATAGGTCAGCAGAATAGTGCATTGAACTGCTGTTTGTGCTTCCAAGCTGTGTTAGGGGGATTCACTAACATTTATTAACCCTTTCTCAAATCKTGGCTTTTGTTATGCTTTTATAAAGCGGGAAGGCTTCAAGGATGAAAACACATCTTTTTAGGAATTTCAAAGGAAGCAAAATTTGGGCTTGCTGCCAGGCTGAAAGTTCGATATCATTTGAAAACCAAAATATATTAGAGAAGAAAGAAAATGCAGATGTCAGCCTAGTGACACAGAGTAATCTATTTGCTCAGTGCTTGTATTTTCCTACCAATTTTGTATTTTTCAAAAAGGACAATAAAAGAATTGTGCTCACTGCTAATTAATGACAAGCTGGTAAAAGCATCTATCCATTGTTCCATTTATTTCTTCATTTCCAGCAGTTAACAGCCCTGTTCTGAAATGAATCAATGTCGTTTACACAATGTTGTCACCCCTATTGTTTCTTTATCATCCTTGCATTTTCATAAATTGGAGGTGTTAATGGCTTCTCTCAGAGCTCTAAAATGTATGCAAAATGGTAATCCATCCCCTAAACAATTCACATTTAGGCAGGCACCCTCTTAAATATGTTTACTATTAAAATGAATCCTTTGTTTGGATCTAACCCTATCTGTTTGTTTTCTAAACACTGAATCTAGCAGGTATGCAGTCTCATTTTAAGTAGGGACTATCAGTACCCTTGTTCTTTCAGAAACATGGTGATTTGTCTATGGAGATGAAAGAGTTTGGGGATTTTTCTTAAGAAGTCATATTCCATATATATGAAAATGTCTGTTTTGAAGGAAAAATCAAGGGTTTGGTACAAAGATTATTAATGCAAGGAAAAGACACTGACTGCCCTTAGCGGTCTTTGGTCTGGGCCTGAGTAACAGCGCTGTGTGCTCTCAGAGACTGGAAAGGAACGACATTTATCCAGCACGCTTTAAAAGCAGCAGACTGTCCTTGCTGATAGCTTCAATATCTGTGTTTTCAGAAGTGCAACAGAGTCAGTGCTTAAATCTTTGCATGATTGGATTTATGAAATTTGTGGGACAGGCTGCACCTTAYTGTCAGTGCAGAGATCTGCACAGGCACCTGGACAGCTGCTTACAATCTTTGGTAGTTTGCATCAACTTAAATGTTGTTCTAAATYATATTTTATAACCTTTACAAGCTTTTTAAAGTAAATTCTGCACAGCTTAATGGCTTCATCCCTCTGAAATATTTTTTCCATTTTTTTAAAAAAAGGTCACTATCAATGCTAATAATTTATGCACTTTCCTGAGCCTGACTGAAAGCAATCTAAATCATCGAGTTTCATTTCATTGCTATTATATTCCTTTGGGTCAGCTCCAGAATGAACTGCATCAAAACAACTTTCTAGGAATTACATGCAGTTAAAAGACAATTTCCAGAATCAAGGCACAAACATCTTAAAATGAGATTTCAAACTTATTCTCATCTGAATACGGTACAGTTTGATGAGATATTATGTTGGCATAAGGACCAAGATGAAAAAGAAAAAAACCCAAAACGTTAAAACCGAACTATCTGACAAATAGGCCGGGAAGCATTTCAATAACTTAAAGGAAAAGAGAGCATTGATGGCAACAGAAGCAACAATCTGAATAAAAAACTAAAACCAAAACAACACTTAAAACATCGTTTGCGTATTTCTGTTTAATTCACTTTTGTCTGTAGTTGCAGAATCTGTGTTGCTCAGAAGTGACACTGAAGTTGTCCAACAATGTATGATTGTGCGATGTGTGCTGCCTAAAGGATGGATCCTTGGAGTACTGACACAGAGAGAGAAGATCAAGGCTTGGCAGTGACCGGAACATGCTGCTACACAGCAGGCAAACATTGGAGTCGAGCAGCTGCACCAAGGCGGGCTGTGCTGCCTTTTTCCTTTATGCTCTTGTTTTGACTTGTGTTAATCACCCATTGTTCTAGGTGGGAGAGCTAAATTAAAGGACAGGGCGATCGAATAGAGCTCCCATTCAATTAGAGGAAGCAGGTCACCGCAAATTCTGCTGCACRGCGAGGTGATAAGCAGGAATTAGAGGCATACCTGGAGAGGTGTACTGTTTAGAAGTAGGCACAACAGCCTAATTTTAATTTAGGTTAATTGAAAATATTTTGTAGTCTTCCCAAATGTTCAACATCCTTTAGCACTAAACAACGTAAATCTCAGAAGTTTTCCTTTTGTTATCAAGTTACAGCACCAATTTTTAAGGGTAGAAGTATAGCTTAATGGGAAGATTAAAAAAAAAAATAAAAGGGAACAAATAAAAATTAACCTTGATTTTTTGTGCACTGTTTTGGGATAATCTTCAGCGTGTTTATGCCAGCCAAATTAGATTRCTATTTCATAAATAAGCACAGAGAGAAGTTTGACAGTGTAGAATTTCCAGCCTAACATGTGGGATGCTGGGATTCCCCAAAGAGGGAAATCACTCAGAATCAYAGCTGTATTTAGATAGATTTTCTGTCAAATAAAAAATGGCAGGTTTCAGACATTTCATAAGAATAACCATTCTCATAAGATTTCAAACCAAATGTTCTTGGGYGTGGAGGTTTTGAATAGACTTTTAATGTGAATCTAAAACTGTCACATCCACAGAGCTCCTGAGAGTTTCCAAGGATTCTTCATTAGCTTTCCCTAAACTCTGTGGGATCTGGGCATGCACTCTTCTTCTAGGAAGGTGGGCTGGGATTATTTGGTCCACAATCACAGAACCACAGAATCACTGGGTTGGAAGAGATCATTGAGTCAACCCAAATCTACTCAAATATGTCAGCTCCTGAGCTACATTAGTGGTTACACCTTTCAAGGAGTCTTATGGACACATCTGCACTTTGGAGACATCTCTCAGGCTTTTTATTTAATAAATGTACCAGGGAATCCCTCTGTAGGGTGTGGAGTACACCTTTCCTGGCTAGAACAACACAGACTGGAGGATAAAGGGTCRGTGTCATATTCATGTAGGAGTTAATTTCTCTTGATGTGGTGATATTAAAGTGCATCTCTGGGACCTGCACAAGATGTGATTTGGAAACASACATCAGCAGTTCTCCAAAGAGCAATAATGCACATGGTCCACAGGTGCAAAAAAATTGGAAATACTATTCTCCCACCATAGCTAGAAATGACACGGTTATTTGTGCATAAACCCATCCTCTTCCTGTGGCATAATGCAATTTGTGAGGCTTTCAGGCTGTTACACTGCCATGTCCTCTCYTTGCCATACTCTGTCCTGGGACAGATCCCTGTGCTTTGTGGTGCATGTGAGGAGTGGACATTTCTGATCAAAGCAAGTACTGACAAACTGTGTGTGAAATAATGAAAGGAGAAAAGAGACAGGTCTGAAGCTGGTTTCTATAGGTTTCAATTTAAATATTTAAAATTTATAGAAATGGACAATATAGCTTTATCTGTGTTCCTTTTTTAATGCAATGAGCATAATCATCAAACATAACCTAAAAAATCAGGATTTCCTATTACCTTACTTAAATACGATTGAATTCTCTCTACAACAAAGCAAGCAGCAGCATTTCTCTATTGTAAGACTGTTCTAAGTCATAGACAGGAGGTAAAATAATAAAACACACATTGTTGTTTGCCAGAAGAGTCCTCAAGTATTCTGCAACATATATTTTTCAGAGGTATCACCTGAAAAAATTTATCCTTGAATAAGATTGAAATGTGAGGTCTGGCAAGGTATTCTGAGTCTGGATTTTTTAAACCTAATTCTGTTGCAAATGTAACTACTCTGATTGTTTTGATTTAATCAAAACTGGCTGTTAAATCTCTAATTCTAACGTCTTTTCAATCTTTGCTCAGAGTGACACATATGTACTCCGTGACTGTGCATTGTGAAGTTAACAACTTGTTATTTGGCCTATCAGTTGTTGAATATTCAGCCCCTTGTTGGAATTGTTCAAAATGTAAAACTATTTCTGCCTTTATCATTCCTGTCTCTCAAYTCATCCTTAGAGATCATAGCTTTTGCAGAAAACAATTAAGAAAAATACAGAGATGTTGTATTTTTAACTTCTGAGGCTGAAGGTTTCCAGACTTGCTTTGTAGTTGAARGAGAAAAAGAATAAGGAGGAGGAAGAATAAAGGATATATTTCATCTTCTAGTGATAAGCCAATATTGAAATAAACCTGTTTTTAAAGATTTTGTCAACAGCTTAATACAGAAATAAGATAGTCCAGGTATTATTTTAATATAACCATAGGAGCTACCAATCCCATTTTTATATTAGTACATGACATTCTCTGAAAAATGAAAAATTAATTAAATCCCATAAATATTAGTTCTCTTTTTTTTTTTCTTTTAGCCATCATGTAAGTTTATGTTGTCTTTAGACTTCAACATAATCCGAAGAAATAATTTTAGTTGGTGAACTCTGTTCAACTCATTGAGGAAAAAAAATYCTATTTACACAAGCCAATTAAGGCTTATACTTAAAAGAATCTTCAAGAAATTAACATTAAAATTTCATAATAAGCATTAAGATTTTCAAATAAGGCTATCAAATACAAAAACCCAACCATTGCAATTAAGGCCATCCTAGCAGTTTTTCAGAAATAATTGCCAACCCTCACATATGTCACATCCAGCCATCTACATGCACACTTAGTGGCCAGAGTGAATTGGGACTGTGTCAGCTGATTATTTCTGTAATCAAACACCCCTTTGATTAAATGAAGCATTGCTTGAACATAATTGAATAAAATTAAACAGACAGTATTTATTAAATTGTTTCTAGCTACCATCACTGTTGGGAACATTTAAAGCAAGCCTTGTTCATATTTTTTTGGGGTTCTTTTACATTTTTCACTGAGAGCAGCTGTCATGCCTGGACAAGTCAGCATTTTTATGTCAGTTGTGTAAGGAAAAATACTTGTGCTCTTTGCCCAACAAATTCTTAAACCTCTCACTGATAAATTATTTACAGAATTGAGCCACAGTTTGTTCACAGTAAGTTTCATATTCTATCAAGCAAACCAGAAAAAAAAACAAAACATTGTTAGCTAAAGGATAGAGTTCTATACATCTGGTCTAAATCTTACTGAAATCAATAGAGACTCTGACAGACTTTGGTAGGATGAAGCTCTAGGTGTACATTAGCTTTAGGGACACATTATTTTGGTGTTATTTCTGTGTTCTTGTGCCACCTCCCCAACAGGCCTGTTTGCACCTTCTGGGCTGGGCTGTGGCTCCAATGAAAGGATCATGTCTGCTCTTATTTAGCTTTGATTAACATCATTAACCTATCCTGCTCTGGAGCGACTTGCAGAGCAAATTGGTGAGCCAATTTCAGCAAGCCACATAAAGCAAAGAACAGCTTGGATTGTCAGATAAACATGCCCAGAGGTGCAGTTAGGATGCTGAAATTATTAGGTGAATGATAGGAAGCCAAAAAATCAGTGAGCCACTTGAGCAGAGAGTATAAACATAAATATCCAAAAGCATGCCACAGTGCATGCGTATTTTATGTTGATGTGCTAATACATTATCTGCTAAGGGTTTATTTAAACCATTTTTGTATTCTCTGCAATTCATTTATCTGCATAAAGAAGAGCCACTAACAGGACAGTGCCTTATGAACAAGCAACCCTGTATGTTTTCCACTGCTGTTTATAATTCTTCATGCTCATATCTACAATTCATGAGCAAATTGGCTCGTGAATGTTTCCATAAAGGTTGAACAAAGTATGGTGCTGTTAACACTCGCACTGTCATGCACAGAATCAAAATGTGCCCACTCTCATTCTATTCATCACAGCTCAAAGACATTTTGGCAATGATATTATCCAAATATTATTAAAACTTT
Source organism: Alauda arvensis (assembly GCA_902810485.1). Taxonomy (NCBI): domain Eukaryota; kingdom Metazoa; phylum Chordata; class Aves; order Passeriformes; family Alaudidae; genus Alauda; species Alauda arvensis. Next base: position 1,077,247 of record CADDXX010000227.1, read on the forward strand.
GAACCCTGTCCCCATAAATTATAGCAAAATGGCTTCAGAGCCATTAGGCAAGGAGGATGTATGGGCTCCAGTTGCTTTGGAGTAATTATGTGCTTAAAAGGAAGCGTGGCTAAGCATTCTACCAGTAAAACGAGAAAAGCTATGATCATTTGTTACTGCTTCAGTGCTGTACACAGTATTGCTCACACAGGTCAAGCCAACCTTACAGCAGGACAATTATCTGCCTAGAGAGACCAAACATCTGTTATTAAGTACGCAGAGGCACCACTGCAGCATGCTAGAAATCTTGTCCACTTCATTGGTTTGGCTTACGGTAATGTACTTCAAACACTTGGCTAACTCTGTACAACATCCCCCCTTTCTTATTGTTGCTGCAACAGTTCAGCTTTGAAATATGCAGTACCTTCACTCCCCCATTACTTCCTTTAATATGTGCACAGCTGTTAAAGATGATGGTGTAACTTTAGATGAGTCGCTCTTTCTCTTCTCTTTTTTTTTCCCCCTCTCTCTCTCCCCCCCCCTCTTTCTCTCATTCTCTTCTTTCATCAAAATGTGTTCTGAACATTCTTGAACATTTGTAAGTTACCCACTGAGAGTCACTGTGGAGAACATGAGTGGTGCAAAAGTGCAGGGACACACAGTTTTTACATTATAAAACAAAAGCTGCTTGATTTCAAACATTCCCTAAACTGGCTGAGGAGGCAAAGGACTCCTTTTCACACAATGGTTATGAAATAATGCATTTAAAACAAACAACAGCACAGGKAACAGACAGCACTTCCCTGCACTCACTGAAAAATGGGTAGAGCAATCCTCCCCTGCCAGGCTGATTATCCACCTGAAGTGAGGAGATTCTGAACTGCACGCAATTTACTCCACTTTTTAAAAGCTCTGATGTTAATATACAACTATTTCCCCCCTCTGATAGAAATTGGAGATGTAAGTGACACATTTGCTTTCACAGGGCATAGCAAAAAATGTAAAAGACTAATGAATGGGTGGCAGAGATGTCAGGGTTAGAAATGATATCTATCTTATCTGTCTTGGGTTTTTTTGAGCAGCCTATCACAGCGTAATAAAACTTTGAAGGAGATTTTAGGTGGGAGAACTACAGAAATCAAAGATCTTAGAAATATTTCTTTTCATGCTTTTAGGAAAACTGTACTGTTTCTGCATTTGCTCTATGCACACTGTACTACAGAAAGAGGAGCTGATCCAATTGACAGATTTATGCCATCCTGAGATTCTATCAGCACACACTTCTCTTTAAAGCAACCCAGATTTCCTTATGCTAAAAGCAAATGAGAATAATACTCTGGGATGAGAAACACAGGTCCACACTGCTGCACACATAGGTAAAAAAGTGAAAAATAAAAGGAAAAGAAAAAGAAAAGTTGAACATGATCACAAGAGCTTAAAACAACCCTATGTCAAAGATGACATTATTGTGTAATCACCAGATTATTKAGCCCCTTAGAGAAACAAGGCTCTGGAGGAGAAGGCATACCTCATCACTGTGATGCGTGGCTCACTTCAGCCATTCCCATCTACATCATGCTCCCTTTTCATTATCTGTGCCTGGGAATACAAGGCCAGTTAGGCAGAGTTTGAAATTGGATCAGCACAGAAGAGAGTATCTTCTGTCTGAACTTTATATTCACTCATGCCTAGCCTCAAAGGAATTACAGAATCAATTCAAAACATATCTATAAAATATTTTAATTATCTTTTTTATCATATTTAGTATTTTGAAACTCAAATATACAAGKTAAGTTTTAAAAGAAATTCTTTAAGATTTAGACACATTTTYCRTGAATATTTAYTTTGAATCKGATTTTACTTTGAATCACTTGGTTACATCCTTCTGAGTTCCTAAAGACAATAAATAACCACGATAGAGCAGAAAAATGACATTTTTAAAATTTGGAACACCACAGAAATCAATGTGAGCTTTGTTTAAAAACCACAGAAGCCTCTGGTTATGTTATAAATAGTTTTCTGTCTCAAATCATTATAGTTTATAAGAAGTACTCATGATAATCCAGGTGTTTGTTTTCAAAGTGGGGCCACAAATTTACTGATAAGACTCATCCAAAAGAAGAGTTTATACACATCCCATACATATTTACTTCTTTAAAAAGGGCCACTTACACAGTGCAGACGTACAAATTAAAGATGAATCACACTTGCCTTTATGGAATCTATCAAAGCAAGCTCATGAACACATGAAATTAGTCTTTTCTAATGAATTTAAATACCATTATTTAAATGTATGCATTTAAATCCTGCAACCAAGCWGGACAATTAAAACCCAACTGCAAAATAACACTGTTTGTCAATATGTTCACAAATACAGGTGCATAATTTCTGTGTCAGTGTAAGAGAAGTGACAAGCTGAATTAGAATCACAGATTTAGTTTGGACAAGACCCCTAAGATTATCAAATCCAGTCAGCACAACCTCCACTGAACCATGTCCCTAAATGCCACATCCACRTGTCTTTTAAATACCTCCAGGGATGGTGACTCCACCACTTACCTGGGCAAACTGTTCCAATGYTTGCTACCCTTTCAGTGAGTTTGAGATCTAGGACTGGAAAATCAAACAGGAGAGAAAAAACTCCTGTTATTCTACAAATTCCTACATTTTTTGAAAGACATGCCTTCTGAAGAATGAGACAATCAATTGTTTGGAGTGATCAGTGAAGTCACACTGATTGCACTTGCACTGAAGGTTACTTTGAATTCTGTGGGCTGCTCAGTGGGCACCAGTATTCACCTGGTCATGCCTCCTCACCTGCCAGCTGCAAGTGTAAGAAACTAATCAGCATGAGTAAAGGCTTCAAAAGGAGTTCCTGGAGATCACTGGATAAAAGAAATTCTGTGAATGCAAAGGTGGGAAGAAAATCCCATGCAAAGAAAGTATCATAAATATTCAACCCTGAGTGATGGGTGTTGCACACAGTMCATATTAATTAATGCAGTCTTGCAACTCCCTGCACTCTTTCTATGTCAAACATCACAGCACTTTCTAAAGCAGACAGTATGTTAGCCCCTTGCACAGCTCTCCATGTAGCTTAGTGTTTAACTGAGAACATCTACCCATTCAATATTTATGTTCAGTTGTACCATTTTTCTTCATTCTCTTGTGGAAGGAAAATTACTCAYACACAAGTCACTTTACAATCTTTCTACTGTGACCAAAGGTTTTTTCCAAGAAATATTGTCTTCAATGTCATGTTAAAAAAAAAAATGCAACCTGGAGTATGAGAGAAATCTGTGATMGCATTTCAGGGTAGAGCTCAGAGTTTACATAGCAATAGTTCATCAAAKAACCTCCTTCTTCTGACTGTCTTGCCCAGTGCCAGCCTCAACACTCTTTTCATGCTCCCAAACTTCTCTAATGGGCTAGTGGAGCTTTATTCCATCCCTTAATATTTTTTTTTTTAAATTTCATTTCTGTATTTCATTTAAATACTGATTGCCCCAGAGATGCAGAGCTACTGAAATATATTTCAAGCAAAGTTTTCTTTATCTCAACAAGTCTCCAGGAAAAGAGGAGAAACCAAATAAAAAAAGAAAAAAAAAAAAGAAACAGGTTAAAAAGGAGAAGCGTGGGAATGAGCTTGTCAAAGAGGGTTTTTGATCTGTCTCACAAAATATTTGACTATGTGAGGAGACAAGTACAAGTAGATGAAATTTTCCRTATAAGAAAACTCCTCCACAGTCTAGTTTCAAAACAAAGAAGTACACACATTAATGTCAGCCCTTCTGTGCCAACTGATTAATTTTTGTAATCTTGTTTTAGGTTTTCTCTTCAATTGTCAGTTGTAGTTTCTTAAGAAATCTGCACGCAGCTGCATTTTTAAGCACTCTCTCTACTCAAATGAACTAATCTCTTATATTGTACTTGTCAAAAAAAAAAGAAAAAACCCTTTCAATATTCTTTTCCCTTTGGAAGGAATAATTTATGGCAAAGAACATTTTCTCAAGACCTTTCCTTATCAGGAGGACATATGTGAAACTGTGGGCATAATTTCATACTATCTTTTGCCTTCTTGATAACAMATAGTTTGTGTTAAAAAGCACTTCTTTATGCAGGTGGATGATAAAACCATCCTTCAACCTGAAGAAATYTCCTCACACAGCTATGATTGCACTTCCAAACTGCTCAGAAGAACAGATATTTTTGCAAACTTATTTTGAAGCTTTCCTATGTTGATATGACAAAGTTACTGCTTCCTRGGAGCAGCTGCCAGGTACTGTTATAAGGTACAGCCACTTTCAGACTGTTTGTAAACAAAGGTTCTCCTGTGACATAAAGAATACTCCAGGTATCAAATCAACTTCAAAGCCTCCATGAGAAATTTGAATAATCTTTTTGCTGTGGCAGCTGYTCCCTCTCACTGCTGGATGGTGGTGGAGTTGGAAAATAACCTAAACATGCAATGAAAATTCAGTAGCCTACAGGGAAAAATCTTTCRGCCCATTTTTGAGAAGACAAACATCCAACCAAAACATTAACAGTTTCAGTAAGCAATAATCACCMTGGTTAGCAATCTGAGCAGGGATTGTACAGACACGGTGATGCAGCTAAAATCGAATATTAGTATGGTCTTTCTAAGTTTACTTGGGGGATTGAATCAGGAAAAGTGCCCTGTCTAGACAGCCTCAGCTCTGTAAATAAAGACCCCATTCCCTGTTTATCCAGTCCTTTTATGTGTTCACCTGAAGACACAGACACACACACTCKAAGGCTTAAGAGAAGCAATATATTCCTTTTACAAAATATATTAGACACTTGGATTCAAAATTATAGAGACTTTCTGTTGGGCCTTTCAGCAATTCTTATAGTGTTTATATAAGAGTGGTTCTGACACTAAATTATTTGCAAATGTTTCTCTTTTTGGGGGAGATTTGGAGCCAAATTATAATAAGCAAGAGCAGATTGACCCAGATTAAAAGATACAATTAGTCTGTCTGATTAGTAAACCTAAAAAGTACTACTTACACCAAGTAATTGTTTTTATGACAAAAGAAGACATCCTGGCAGAACAATAAAGTCAGTGCCATGGAGAAGAACCTTGCAATTTACTCCAAACAGTTTAAAAAATTCAGTTTAGAGATACAGCAATTCAGTAGAGCTGAAATATTATTATGCCAAAAGTTATAATATATAAAGGTTGTAATGTATACTGATACAAGTAAATACACTGTGACTGTATATGCCTGATTCCTTTTCATATCAAAGCTGTTTTTTCTTCTGGCATGAGTGAAATTTTAATCRTATGCAAAATCCCACTGAATAGACTAGACTCTTACAAAAAAATGGGTTTTTTCCAGTAGGCACTCAGGCCCAAACCAACTTCACTTTACAGCTCCCATGGGACCTGTCTTGGTATAAACTGAAATGGAAATTAGGTCTTCATGTGTGTAAATATATACACGTATATTTTTATTTACACAGATGTAGAATTACAAAATTATTCCTTTAGGGACCCGACCTTAAAATATTATATATTGGCTAAATTTAATGACAAACAATGCATCAGTCACTACTTGTGGAGTGGGGAAAGGAAGAACTGAGTCCATTTGCTAGCCTGTAAACCACTATGATTACTTAAATAAATACAGTGAGAATATTATACTCTGTAGGAYATTATTGTGATCTGAACTACTTCCATTCAAGCACCCCAAAGCAAAGCCTCATCCCCATTTCTCCTGAGCCTGAAAGATGTGTTTTTTTTGTGACCCTGTCACATGGCCCAGCTGTGGTTGCACACAGCAGTCAGCAAAGTGAATTATGGTCACAAAGCTTGGGCATCAGTGCTGGACAACGAGGCATCTCCAGCAAGAATTCTTCCCAGCCTGGAAAAGCTGGTGGCCATTGTGACCTGAGAAGGTTCTGCCCTAGTGGGTTACATTTCATCAACCAACTCAAAGTTGGCAGTTCCACCATTTGATGCTTCCAAGCCTGCTGAGCCACTTGCACACCAGTGTTGGTTTCACACACTGGCCTCCCAAATTGCTTACAAAATACAGGTCACAGCTAGGAGCCATGTCCTGGTTCCCCTCACAGCAGATTCCTTGAGTCCATCTAGAAAAAGGTGGTGTGTTTGATGGGTTTTTTCCTAGTGTACACTGTGGGAACTTTGAAGAGAGGCCATCCTCTGATTTTGAAAGACTCAGAACAGCAGGATCTCCTGAACAGCCCTCTCAAGTGGGAAGCAGCAAATTTTGTTCCAATCTCTCTCCAATATAGAAAATATGCTGATTTTCCCTCATTTTGGGAGGCAGTTTCCCATCTGTTGCTGAGTGCTATGATGCTATAACTGTGACTATACTCTAAGCAGTTTCAGGATGACAGTGAAATGTGCATTTTTAAGACTAAAGGGAGAAGGAAAAGCCTGATGTCGAGACAGGAAGCTGAAGAGTCTTGTAATAGCTGACTCTGCTATGCACTGTCTACGTGAGAACAGGAGATGAGCAAGAAAGTGACCTGCAAGAGATAGCAAGAAGCCCTGGGAAGAGTTTGCTGAATATTTTCAGAGTCAGAGTTACGATTCATGCAAAAAAACTTACTGTGGGTTACTGTATTCATGCTTCCAGTTTAGGATTATTTGTGACTGTCTGTCTGTATGGGTACATACTATGGCACATCTGCATGTGTACAGGTAGCTGTGTGAGAAACCAATCCTGCCCTGTGTGCACATCATCAATACTTCATGTGGGATTTTTCTTAGAGAGTGCATTTAGATTTATTAAGTGCACGGCCAGATTTTGTGGCAGATGATATCAGGGCATGAATTGATGACTCAAAATCATGACTGCAAAGGCAATTTTAATGAGTTTAAAATAAGTAATACACAGAATTGAAGACTAGGAGCAGGAAAAGCTTTCCCTTCACTCAGGGGAGTTTTACAGGGCAGCTGAACTAATGTGATTGTTAGCAGCTTCAGAAGAGTGGGTTTGCTCCATGCCATCTAACCAAGCTCAGCTGAATGTCCAGTTAGACACTTATTCAAACCTTGCAATGACATGTTTTAATTTTCCGCAAGCTATTAATTACTGTAAATGATCCACAAGGCAGAAACAACACCCTTAGACCTGAACTGGACTTGCACGGTAAGTCCCAAAATCTAGATCTTTTGTTCAGAAAGTCCAGGTAGTCATGATTCATCTTTCCAGACTGCATCCAGCATGAATAGTGATCACACWGCCTTCTGAAAAATAAGTGTTATTTATAATGGTATTGACATGTGTGCCATTTCTGAGGTTGTGAGCTGGGCTGATGCTCCTGAGTCTTCCCAGACAGCACCTCTGTCAAATTCTCCTGAACCACAGCAGTCCATCTCTAAACAGATCATCCTTTGAAATCTACCATCTACTTTGTTTTTCCCCCCTCCTGTGTTTGTGGGACTTTTCTTGTCCTGGTTCAAACAGCTGCAGAGGAAGCTTCAGAGCTGATAGAACTTTCCTAAGTGATTCTTAATGGTGTGCCAAGAAGTTTCAACTTGGGCCATTCCTTCTCCTTCTACTTCCCCCTTTCAAATCCTCCATTAAGTRAAAACAATGTATTTTACAATAAACATACCACTAAACACATCCATATATAGRCTGATTTGATTATTATTGCAGAGCAGCTCTGATTTTTCCAAAGCAACTTATCTTAGTCATCACTATACAACACAGAAAAAGTCATAAAATGAGAAAGAGAAACTCAAAACCATCTCTTTAACATTCCTCATTGCCAATGTCTTTATGCATTCTACTTTGTCCTAAGTGTTTCTCTAATGCTTTAGTAACTTGCTGTGCTCTGCCTACCACTGAAAGTGAGCCAAGCAGGGCATGTGCTTAGCAGGGCACATTTTTTAAGCTATAAAGGAAGTGAAGTATCCCCTGTGAACTTAAACTGCAGGATTTGGGAGATAGGAAAAAAGTCAGGGAAAGTACAATGAGACCATGCTTAAACACAGAGTGAATATCCATACTGCAAAATGACTATAGAATATATAATTAAAAGTTCTTGGCTGCTCAGTGTTTTGTCTCATCCCCCTTGAAAGCTGCATTGTGACACAGGAGCCAGCATCAACTCTAATTGTGTCACCAGTAACAATGACAGTTATTATTACTTTTTATTATATGCAAATTCTCCATTTGTTCCTGCAGCTAATACAGCCTTTAATCTGGTATCAGTACAGYATAGGTGAATTCTGTTTTTACTGGCAACAACATATTCCCTGCTGGGAAAATATGACCCGTCATGGAAAAGGCTTAATCTCAAAATTCAGCTATTTTTTGTTTCTTGGTGGCCTCTAATTGCAAGCTTGAGGCAGTGCACAATAATTATCAGTCTGCAAGCATGAAAAGGAGTAAATGCCAGTCAGGCTATATGGTTGCTTTGTGCACACAACATGTAAAGAACTCTGCCATGTCAGTGGTGGGCTGGCAGCTTTCTTCTTCAGCGTAATGGCAGTGATTCAGCTGGTAACTGGATGAAAAATTGCAGCAGGTTTTCCTGTTATGATTCTTTCATGCATCTCTGTCAATGACAGTTTACATTCTGGGATTGAGATCATTTGTTTCCTGTTTGCTCACAGCTTCAGGCTTTTCTTGTTTGCCACCATGGATTTACAGCCCTCCCCCCCCAGCAAACCACATCTAAGGGGTTGAGGGATTACAAGGCTTAATACTTTACAGCTCAGCACATGTACAGAAAGTTGGAACTACTGTAAAAGGAATGATGACTAGATATTCCTGTGAAATAGATACATAACTGTGTGCAGATATGTGTGTCTATGTAGAAAGAAGCCCACAGAG
>CADDXX010000227.1:1086223-1121499 GCA_902810485.1 Alauda arvensis
TTTTAAATATATTTCTTCCCATAATGTGGCTTGGAAAATGATAGCAAAGTAAAATGCACTATTTGAATGACTTCAAATAGTCAGACCTTTCCGTAATTTGATGAAAAAGCTTTTTCTGTATCCACACAGTCATAAAAAAAAAAGAGGGCATAAGCACAAGCATGAACAACCCGACACAGTGCTAATCATACCTGCTTAGTAGGAGAGATGCTTATACCCCATGGGCCAGATCTGAAATATTTACTCCCATGCTCCTTCACCATCACCACATGGATCCTCCCAGTGCCTGGCTGGAGTGGGGAGCTGCTGCTGCCTGCATGGACCAGCATGTAAATGTGAGCACAGACAGGAAAGCTAAGGCTTGCATTTAACTCCTGCTAAAATTAACTGTAGCTGATTTCAGCCCTGAAAAATGCAACCCAAGATCTCAGAATTAAACATGAGGGTAAAGCAGTGGGACTAGAACAGAATGGTGAGTGTGTAATTAAATGGAGACCTGAATACAAGTTGCCCAATCTAACATCTTTCAGCTATCCTTTTTCTTTATCTATGAAAAGAGGTATTGTTTGTCCTTATTACTCTTGTCATGGTCAGTAAAACTRGGTGAAATGCAGAGTTTATTTGGTAAATGTCACCTGTTTTTTGTTTTTCTATTCACTAGCTGCTCAGAAGCAGTTCAGCTTTTCCTTGAAAGAGTATTTGTATTCAGAGAATTATTCGTGGTTGCCAGCTTATTCTCAAGCAGCTCATTACAAGTGTTCACTCTTTAAGTACTTGGTTAATTTTGATTAGATAAATGGCTATAGGGTATGTTTCTGTCCCTGACTAAATCTGTAAGTATTCAGTTTCTTGATTAAGTACTCATGTTTACAAATTTACAACTCTCTTTCTAAGACTGCTCTTAAATATTTATTTAATATACATTCTTTCAAAYATTACTGCCATAAGAAAATAAGCTTTGTCACAGCAGTTCAAGCAACAGTCTCTGGTGAGTGAAGGGGCATTACATGTTTGAGAGAGTTCAATTGATGTCATCCCACTTGAAAATGCAAACAGGATGTATTATATAGGTTGGCTGTAAGAAAACTCCTCTCATAGTCACAGTGTATTAGCTGAACCCTTCTGAACTCACTAGGATATTCTGAAATAAAATGGCATGGTTAGATTTTTATAAATGTTTCTGGATATAGACCACAGAACCAAACCCACTGACCTGTCCTTGTTCCTTTGCATGGTTCCAGAGTTGCAAAACAGTTGTGAAACTGTGTTCATCAGTGAGTTTATTAYTGCTTACGTCATCAGAATGGTGCAAAGAAGCTTTTTTAAAGTGGTCTTAGGCACCTAAGCTGAGACAAACCCTTGCTGGAGACAGCCCCTTGTTTCCATCAGGTTCACTCACATTTCCTGTCAGTTGTATATAGCAATGCTAAGAATGAAAAGGTGACCTTTGGGGGAAACACTATTAAAAGATCTCAGGATCAAGTCCTGAAYAAGGTTGGACTTTAAATATGAGTTCTTTGTGTCAGATGAAACTGAGCAGAGGAGCCAAAAAGAGGTAAAGGCTAAGCTTTAGCCTAGCAGAGGTGGGCCAGCAGAGGCAGCCAGGGAGCACAAGAGGCAAGAAAAGAAACTGAACTCCTTCGCAGCAACTGTGCTACAGCCACTGTTTGAAATGCCCACTCTGAGCAGATTCTCCTGAAAAGAAAGGCAGGAAAAGGATAACCCACTTTGCCAACTGAGTCAAGCCACAGTCTCCATGCAAAACTGACACTAAGTATTTTACTCTTTACAAATAGTCTTTATAATTGGGATTTTTAAATAATCCTTCTTAAAAGGGATTGCAGCTGTAATCAATTTGTGGAGGGCTGTTTTAATAAGAAGCTGCTCGAATAGGATTAACTATGAGACCCTAGACCTCTTTCCTCCAGTCCTTAAACTCCTATTTGAAACATTTAGATACCCCATAAATTATTTATTGGTCTTACAAGGTGTCATCAAGCTAAGAAAATGATGCTTGACAAGTTGAAAACCGTAACCATTTCCACCAATTTGTTAACAGCCTCTCCCACATGGCATGTAATGTCTCACTTCTGCCTTGTCTTACAGGAACAGTAGTTACATTCACCCATTGCACCAAAAGCACATGTGGAGAGCTGTCAGACCTTGTGCATTCTGTTTATTTCAGGAAATGTTCCAGAAAATAATTTATAGATAGCTTGAAAATAGAATGTCAAAGTGGATTTCCTTTTTCTTGTAAGGTTCTTAAACAACAAGGGAACAGAAAAAAGAGAGTTTTTTCACTCCATCTACCAAAAAAGCCCCTCTGTGATTTCTGAACTGCACAGATCAACACATATAGAGGCATGCTATGGAAAGGAATACAGGGAAAATCTGGGAGGCTTTTGGCCAAGAAAAGAGAAATCACCCCTTCACATCTCTCAACAGTTCTATCTGTCAGCTAAGGTTGGAAGAAAAGCTACTGGAATTTTTTTTTTTTTCAGGGCTTCTCCAGCAACACTGGTTARGCATGACTGGTGAGACAAGAATATATCTTTTCTGCAAGGGATCTGCCTTAAGATCACTTCAATCATGAGGTAATCTGCATTTAGCAAATATCATCTYAAATCAGTCTTTATAATTCTGATTATCTGACAAGGTTAGAAACTCATTGCACTTGAAAATAGGTTTCTGCTCATCACTGCTTTCTGTGGGAATGTAATACAAGGTTTCATGCTTGCTTTCCTCTGTAGGGTCTTAGCACGCTGACTCCCATGCTGGCAGTGTTCAGTCATTAGTTACAGCAGTTTTGTGGGGATCCTAGGCCATAAGCATTTTTAAAAATAGTTTGTTAATTTGTTTTGCTTGATTTTATTTATTTGGGTATTTAGTTTTTACAGCCAGCGTGAGATTATAGATATGATCCATGGTGCAACCAGTCTGTGTACCATGAAGCCATCTGTGCCAGTATATCACATAAAGCAATTAAAAAACTGGTTAAACAAAGACTTCAAAGTGAGAAGCTCTAATTTATCACATGCTGTTTATTTACTGTATTATTATACTAATACYTGATCAGTCAGCCTTCCACAGCAATCATAAAACTGTCCATGGGACCAAGGCTCACGGGGGAGTGACCTGGAGTTCTGCAAGTGTTCAGTTTCCACAGACAGAATATCTGAAACTAAATCCACTTAAAAGMACAGAACTGGGGAAACTACAGATGCACACAAGTAAGGTTTTGTCTGATCTACTTCCTGATATAATTTCAAGTTCACTGAACTTCTTTGATRTTTGGTCATTTTAAGAGACAGTGACTGCTGAAAGCCTCTCTTGCAYTCAGTCRTGGTGCATGGACACAAAGGACAGCAGCAGCYACCACCATTGCTTATGGACAATCTGACCATAGCAGATATTTAATCATTGGGACTGGGTGTGGTCATTTAATAGAAAATCCCTCTGTGTCTTAAAAAGGGAGAAAACAGAATATGAAGTGAAAAAAATTAGGGAAAAAATTATTTTTTTACTTTCAAAATGTTTAAGCTGTTTGTTTCTGACTCCTTATAAAACACCATGAGATTATGGTTGGATTCTTTGTACAACCCATCTGTTTAGTATGAAGCAGTGTTAGTGTATCACATAAAGCAATTAGAGGAACTGGTTAAACAAAGACTTCAAAATGTGAAGTGTCTGGCAGTCCTGGCTAAAATATTTAAAATACAATACAGTGGCTTTTCCACAAACTGCTCTATGAAATAGATAACTCCCAGCAGACTGGAAACATTAGCAGAGACATCACTGAAAACACAAGCTCAGATTTAATGCAAGAAAGTAGTTGCTGTCTTCCATCTGATTTTTAGATGCTTGTATATGATTTTTAAGCCACTTCAGCATTTTAAAAATGAACTTCCACTTCACATTTACAAACTTGGCCATGATTACCTCAGCTGTTGGTTGAAAGCAAATAGCATTTTCACATTTTCTTTTAAAAATCTTGACTTAGACTGTTAAAGCACACAGTCGGCCATAAAGTTACTGTAAATCACAAAACGAAAATACAGCTTTTAGAAGCTGCAGTTTACAGGTGTGAAACATTTTATAAGAAATGCCTGAATATGCAGACGTATTTGAATGTGAGTTTTTCCTTGTTCAAGGTAATTTGTAGAGTTTTTATGATTGTACAGCCCTGCTCATTCTTGAACAGATATTTGTAGTATTAGGCAGACACATGGAAGCAAATGAGTTTAAAAGACACAGAAAGCCATATAATTTAGCAAGGGGGAAATGGAGAAATTCTTGAGCTGCTAATAGAAAAGAAGCACATTGGCTAGAAACCCCTTTTWGTTTATAATTTCATAAACGAAATCAGTAGCCTGAGACAAGCCTGTCACATCTTTGGCACTGAACAAGGGTCAGTGATGGATAACTGACCTCCTTTCTCACTTTTATCAACAAATGTCAAAAAAGGCAAACAACAGCAATGACATCCTGCCCAAACAGCCAAGAGTGTTTCATTTTCTTTGCACTTCTGTTTCCTCTGTGCCTTTAATCAGGGCTGGGGGATGTAATTGCTCTGTCTGGGCACAGCTTAAGGCATGCTGTGCAACTAACAATTAGTTTAGAGACTGAGATCTATAAATTTTGAGAAAAGAGTAAGAGGATTTGGTGTGCTTGAGCTATCCTTTCTAATGAAGAAAAATATCACACCGGAAGGGACCCAGAGTGTTATCAAAGCAACTTAATATCATCTGGTAGTGATTTGTAGGCCCTCATAATCTATTGTGATCATGTTGAAGGGGGAGGAAAAGGTCCACGTGTTCCAGTATTTATGAGATTTCCCCAACGATGGCCGCCATCTGTGCAAACGCCACTAATCTCAGCCACCGTCCTCATGGCAAATGGCTCCATGGGATTGTCCCAGGCAAGGGAAACACTGCAGGAATGTTGGGCTATTTATTGTTTATAAAAATAAACCCAGTGGACTAAGACATATGCGAGGAATTTATATCAAACAGCTGCAAAAGCAAGTTGCCTCAATAGGCAGGGTGCATCGGTGATGCAATCGGACCACACCGAAAGGTTTTCCTATTAATCTTAGAATATACATGGCATGCTTGAGATACTGCCTGTCCCCATCTACACCCAAACTCACCTTACATGGATATTCCTAAAGTAATTCCTGGAAACAGTTTATGYAGACAGAAACTGTTTTATTATGTGAGTTTATTAACTAGATAAGTATAAACAAAGCCTAAGGACAGTCTGTCCCCATAGAATCTTACCTCTCCCAAACATTCCCTCATTACTGTCTCAGYTAAACAAGCACTATGCAGATACTAATACTCAGTGTCAGTGAGCCATGCACACCAACTTCCTAAGATTTGAAATTTCCTTGTTTTATGGTTAGCAGTCTAACCCCACTAAAGTCCTTTCCTAATTTCTTAATGAAGGAGACCAAATCCATCACRATCAGAAACAACACTCAGCGAGAACAAAGAGTAACTAGATAACACCAAAATGACAAACAGTGCCACAGCAAACCCACAAAGTACAATATTTTAGTGTTGAGCCTGTGTGACAGGCAGGCATGAGCATCAGACAAAGGGGAAAAGAGAGCTGATCAGAGGCAAGCTTCTGGCCTTTGTACAGCTGGTTTACCAGACATGCCTGACACTGGAGAGACTCTTACTTTTTTAACTGTTAATGGGTTAGTATATGTACAGCAGCCTGTGGGAAATTCTCTTTCTAGGTCTACATGCTTGAAATGAGCTACCTTCGCTTTTCATTAAAACTGCATGCACTTTGAAATGCCTGCCTTCAGGAAAACTCCCAAGCTGATTGACTCTAACATGAGAATTAATTCAGGCTGCTTTAGTGTGTGGACAAGGCTACACAGAACAGTGTGTCAGAATTAGGCTTTTCCATAACACAGACTGGCAAGGATTGCTCTTTTGGGAATCCTGCTCAGCTGGAATTCAAGCACTTTGTTTGACAACTGATTTTCAAGGTGTGTGTCCTTTTCTTTTAAACAAATACATGATGCTTGAAAGCCAAGGTACAACAGTGGCATGTACATATGTATGAATGAGAAAAGGACAGTTCCTAAGAAATCCTTTGCTATGACTCGTGAGTGTTACTAACCCAGGCTAACGCCAGAACTTATCAGCTAGAAGGAAAGAAAAATGTTTTGTTTTTCTTTTAAAGGAGTGATCATAAATGCCACTAGTAGATATCAGTTCTGCTTTCTGACTTTTGGGAGACTCTGGAATTTGGATCTTTCTTTTCTGGGAGACAAAACATCTCTGCACAGTAATAAGATATTCTAGCTCAGACACTGTTAATGTATGAGGTACACACTTGAGCTTTTTATTAAAAAGCCCACCCCCTAACCACACCCTTCACCCCAAAACAAAAGGCTTTATCCACTCAAAGAACAGTTTCTGTGCTGCAGGCCCACTGTGCATTGGTCACACCGTGTCAATGAATGATTTTGCTGAAGCCCAGGCCCCAACACCTGCATTGGGTAAGGTTTTCCTGCAGTTATAGCTGATCTATAACACAGCATAAAGGCTGTTTTAAGTCATTAGTGAATCTGACAATAAACTCACTCTTTTACAGGCAMGAGACAGTTGAGAAACAAATTCAAAGATATCTGTTGTCTTAATAATCACTGAAATGCAATCTTGGCGTTGCTCAAGGTKTAATTACCTGACATTTTTCTCTGACAGTAAGGCATAGAAGTTCTTGTATTTCCTTTAAATGCTGACTGTTCATTTCTGTTCCTGTGCTGCAGTTAATCCTCTTCTGTGCTGAAATCTGCAGAAGTGGCCTCAAACAATCTGTGGAAGCACAGTAAAGTCAGGGAACCTTCACAGTTGCCTTCATTTCTAGAGAACATAGATACTGAAACTGCATCAGCAACAGGCTTCTGATCAKATTCTAAACCAATTTTAGTTAAAGTACATGTGAAGTTCTAAAGTTTACTTTAGGAAAATTTCTGTTTCAAAGAATGTTAAGTCTATCTTGTCTAGTAATATAGCCTGAAAAATTAAGCTGAGAACATTTAAAGATGACTCTCTTAGAACTGGACTGAAACATTTCACATGAGCATGTGAAATGATCAGTATTAAAACCATGTGCCTGGAAGAATTTCCTTGTGTCCATGATTGTCTCCCTCCTTGCCAGTATGGGATCACCTATTTGAATACAGAGATATAATTTTAGGTTTATTACCAAGCACATAAGTGTTCCTAACACATATAGGATTGGCATGCATGGACACTCAAGTACTGAAGATCAATGTGCATGACAGAACCCATGTTCAGCCTGCAGGGAGATGCCCTCATGCATCAGCCCATGGCCCAACACTGCAGAAACAGCTCCAGCATCCTTYCCCTGTTTCTGCTGGCAGTGGAAGYARCCAACRGGATGAGTGGGAGCCCACCTCAGCTCAATTTCCCAATAGGAATTCTCCTGCATTGGGACACTGCTCCCATCTCCTGCTGCAATTTATCTCATTCTGAGTTGTGCCACTGGAACTGTTTATGAAGTCATATATAAAGTTTGTTGTAAACTGATCTGGGTTCAAAAGCTTTTGTGAAATGCTGACGGCAGATGTGACTGTTGGCAACAGTCTCCTAAATCTCCTAAATCTCCTAAGTTGTGCTACATGAGAGATAGAGGAACTTTATCTAAGGTTATCTTTTCCCCACCAGCTTTTGTGTATCTTATGTCACTAAATTCACAAACACATCACAGAAGCTGATGGGAAAAGAGTTGCAGAGCGTGAGCCTCACCAGTGAACAGTCTTTCCAAAAGGAAACCTTACACTGGCATTGGTTTGTAAAAATGTGTGCAGGTGACTCAGGTAAACCCAAGTCCCCAGTTTTCAAGCATAGAAATAAAAATAGTGTCCTTGTGTAAATACATGCCAGGATAGCACAGTCAAGAGGACTGAAATTATGCCTGGTTTCTGCTCCCACTCTCTCAAGCACAAAACCATCAGAAAATAAAATTCACTAGCTGATTGCTTTTGAGGTTTCATTTAAAACATCTTTATAACTCCAGTGTACTTCCTACTCCTACTTATTCCTGCATCATCAGTCATGCACAGCACTGTAAAATATCATGTTTGTCACWGTTCTGAAATGTAAAGGTATATGCTACCTGAGATATGTTGTTTCAGGCCTGCTGAGTGATTCATACTATGATGAAATCTTACTATGATGGGAGGACAACAGCCCATTCAGAGTATGCCAGTAACTAAGTTTATCCACAAGTTATTTATCAATCTTTCAACACATTACCATGTTCTTCCTGTTAAAACACACAGAACTATCACCAAGAGCTAGCAAAAACAGTGGCATTTTCTCCTGCTCACAAAATGTGGGTTAAAGTACCAGTGACCTAGAAACATAAAGTGTTTTTTACTGTATATAGCAAGCATAAAGAGTTTCAGACTGCAAGATGCACAATTGCTTCATCACAGAACGAGTAGAAAAGTTTCATTGCTGCAGATTCTGGTGAGCTGTGTAACATGAGGAGCCCTACACAGAATCTCCCTATAATTAGCAACTATGTATGTCCAAGTCAATTGAGAAATAGGACTTAGAAAGCCTTAAAATGTTTTATTTGCAGTGCTATCATCCCCTCTGTTTTAAACAGGAAAAGATTAGGCTAAGAGACACAGGTACACCATGGGGATCTTACCTTTTACTTCTCTGCCTGATGCACAATTTGACAAGTGATCTGTCCTGTAAAACAACAAAAAATAAATTCTCTGGTTTTATGCTGACAACTAGAGATCCTCTTTTCTCRTCAGGTATTAAATAAAGCACTTTCTGAGGAAGGTGAAGGTTCTAGTCAGGCTCTTGGAGGTTGAATAGGAATTGCAGTTTAGGCAGGGCAAAGGCAGAGCTTGAARTTCACTTACATTTCTATTACACCCTCCTGTAAAGTAGATGCAGTCTTCTATCTCTTTATTGAAGTACATATATATTAAAAAAGATAAGCAGATATTCTCTACTTCCTAAACACATATGATTCACTGATGAAAAGACTAGTTTTCAAGCCTGAGAATCTGACTTGTTTCTTTTTTTTAAATCTGGTATGTTGTAGGCTAAACTGTTGTAAGGAAGCATGAAGGAGCTGTATTTATTTGCACCAGCTGAATATCTCACCTGTCAGCATTCTGAGCAGGAACAGTCTGCAGGTTGGTGCCTTTCTCCTCCATATTCACAAAATGAAAATCAATTGYCCCCCCTCCAAGCCCCCTGTAGCATCACAAGCCAATACTCCTCGAAGGCCACATGAGTACCTTCAATGTCATACAATGCAATTKAAGTGGAACACTGATGGACAAGATCTATGTCTTCACAGAAAAGCCCATGGGAAAGGAACTTATTTTTATAAATTAAAGCACATCATTTAGTATTTTTAATAAGCTGTATGGTTTTGGGCTATAGGATTGGCTAAAAACAGAGTCTATAATGAAGATTAACCTGGAATAGACAAGATAAAATWTTTGACTGTTTTGCATCGAAGCCAGTTGAACCCACCAGAAACTTGAGGAGTAAACAAAAAAACCTAGTCTAAACATTAGAGAGACTGACATTTAAGCATTATGATATAAATGCATTTTACTTGTAAAAGTCCTGCAATGTATAACAAAGGCATTTTAATGCACCCATCATTCTCAGTTTTTGCTTTGATCCTTGATATGCTCCCCTCCTGCCTACAAACCTGAAACCTAAAAAACAACAAACTCAGTGGTGGGGAGGGAAGGGGAATTGCTGCCACAAACCTGAAAATTTAATAAATGAAAAAGCATTTTAAGATTCCAGTCAATCTTAAGCAATATGACCACAATATATGTCATCACAYACAGTGACAGAGGAGAGTCAGGGGCTTGTGCCATGCCAAAAGGGGAGAGGAGGATTTTTTAGATCAGGCAGCAAAATATAAAAAGTAGCAGATTAGCGTAATGAAGTGTCTTTTTGTTCATATTTTCTTATTCTTAAAAATAAAACTATTTTTCAGGTTTCAGAAAAGCAGGGGGAAAAATCARAGTAAGGAATGCTCTCAGCATTCCTGAAACAAGTGATTCTTCATATTACTACTTTTTATGGGAGTGACTGTCAATCATCAATCCCCAAAACTGTCATAAACACCCACACACACATGCTATTTCAAAGATACCTAATGTAGGATATATAATACCATATTTCAAGCAGGATTCAAAGCTTTTCATCTATCTAATAGTTAGGAACAAGGAAAAACACAAACATCAAATGAAATGAAATGTATTTGTTGATGCTAACTGCAAATATTCATTTTATAAAAATTAAATCTATTACACTTCCATTTAAAAATAATTTTTCATGTCTCAATAATGATAGGGATCCTGAAATGACTGCATCCATAGAGAGCCACTGATCCAAGCAGCTGATCTGCCAGACAGGACCAATATTAAAGAGCATGCCATGGCTTACAAATGTCCTCATTTCTTAAAGAAATCAATAATCTTTCACAGATTTCATCCCATTGTGACCTGATCTCAGATACTCATCAAGAATTTTTAATCCACAGAAGCGGGGAGGGGAAATTCCACAAACTCCTATTTGTGGAAGGCACTCCTCCTCCAAAACAACATAACTATTCATCTCAGCTTCTAGATCTTTCCAGATTCTGTTAGCTGGGTATAGTAAAGACAGAAAAGAGGCACATGACAGATCTTTTACCCTGCTTTCAAATTATTAGGAAAAATAATCYACARCMGTGTACTTGGAGGTGCATAAGGCAATAAATTACAGCTTGCTCATGCTGTAATTGAACCAAGAGAGAAACACTGGACAAGGGATGGTTGTAAGCAGGTCTACACAATCCAGGAGGATTGCTTGGAAAGAACTGCAAAGGAACATAGAATGAAGTAAGGAGAAATTATTAGGACAAAAAACTTTTAAGTGCATTGGTCCCTTGATCATGTTTGATTTTTAGAGGACCAGATAGTGTTCCATCCAGTCCAGAAGCTTTCCACATTACTGCAGTCACTTTTGCTTGACAACCAAATGGACCACAGCAATCYATGCAAAGTTCATCAAAGAGCCCAAGGACATGGCCACAGGGCACTGAAAGTGCTCAGAGCTTCCCTAGAGGGACTGGTGACCCCTCACTGTGCTTTGTTCCAGCAGGCCAAGAATCCAGCTCACAGGATACAGCCAAATCTGAGCCTGAGGCAGGAGCTGTGTGAATGCTAAATAAAATGAAACACATATTCAAACAAATTTTAACCTACCATTCTCTTGTCACACCCCTTAGGTGAAAAYAGTTCAACAGTGACTGGGGAGTGCAGAATTCCCAGCAAAAATGTGGGAGGAAGAGCTGGGTTTGCCTCCCTGTGGCTGGGGCAGGGCCACACTGGCATCAAGYGCATCTCCCTGCATGGGTCCTCCCTCTGAGCTGGCACATTAATGGGACTTCAGACCCACTAAGAAATGCTGCATATATTTCTCAATCTTACTCCAGCTTTCAAATGAGTGCATTATTTATTCATTAGTACCATATTCAAAGTGCTGTTTCCCTTGTTATTTGTGAAATAATTGAAAGAATAGTGATATCACTCTAAATCCCAATTTACAGCTCTTGCAAGCCCCAGACGACTGTATCATAAAATTCTCCTTACCCTCCCCCTCTCCACTCCTTTCTGCCTTACTGAGAGAAGAGCTGCCCACTACAGGGAGCTGAAGCCTGAACTGGTGGCCTGACCTAAGCTGAGGAAGACACAATAATGATCAACAGATCCCAAATGGGAGTAAGGACAGTCCTAGACTCAACACTTGGATCAGAGGATGGTGCGCTACTTTAAGGTGCACCTGCAGGTGCATTTTTTTTCTCTGAAGAAAGACTGGACAGAGAAAGTAGGGCAGACTGGACCATACAGACACAGTGCACATATGTAGAGATTATTTTCAGTTCCTTGTTTGCTTACTTGGCTTATGAAAATCAAAATATTTATCGAAAAAAAAGTAGACTTTATTAATTCCTAAATCTTGGTTTTGATTTTTTCTTTGTGAGACACACCAAAATATCTCTGGGTCTCATGTTTGGCTGAACTCCTCCTGACTGTAACACACAGTTCAGCTCTCATAAACTTCCTCTGGCCAAACTTGCAAACTTGATATTGTAAGAAATAAAGCAAAATAACGGGAGATTAAATAGTGGGAAGTTTTCAAATCTGATAGGTTTAGAACAAGCTTCAAATTTTATGTTCAGGTACTGGCCTTTTATAATTATAGGAGATTTCTAGCTTTAATAATTACGGGAAATTTCAGCTCACACTGGCTTTGGGGTCCTAATCCCTGCTACTTTTGACACATCACACTTGTAAGGAGAATCTTAACTCCAAATGCTTAATATAGAAGACTAATAAGATTTCAAAAGTTTTCTACAAGTCTGTGATTTAAAAAACCATGAATTTTAAACCCCATCTGGTGATTCTCAGTATCCTGTCTGTTGCACACTTGAGACATACCAATGTGGAGGTGTGGGGGTGTAATTTTTCAAAGGGCTATAGCTGTTAAGCACCCACTTCTGACCAATTTCTGTTGTCACTTCAATTCCAAGGAGCCCTATGTGTCATGGGAGAGCAATACTTAAAGGCAGTATTATCTATCACCTCTCACCTTCCAGTTCCCTTGGAGCTGCTGTTGACTTTTAAGACATTCAAGTTACTTTAGCAGCAGAAAACTTAARCTTTTCTCCCCCCCAAATATTCAAGCTCTCAGGAAATAGCTGATGCTTGGCCCATGCAGATGTGTGTGTGTGTAAGGGTACGGGACAGAGGGAATGCAGATATGTGTGAGGGTGTGACAGACTGGGAAATGGCTCCTGCCGTTCTCTGAATTGTTTAAACACACCCACATACCTTCTACCAAGCAGTAAAATACCAGCACCGGCTGCTCAGGAGAGGCAGACACATCRCTGTGACTTGAGAGGAGGATCTAGTGTGACAAAAGCAAATTTAGCCCTTTCTATCTGAAGAGGTAACTCAAAAGAGGCTAAAGAGGCAGAGTTAAATTAAACCAAGGTCAGAATGCAACCATTCCTAAGACAGATTTAGGCAGCAAACACCAACCTGCTTGAGGACACAAAAACTGGTGCTTTATCTTGAAATCTAACATGCACTATCTGGCAACAGCATTGTTTCAATTATGAAACAATTCACATCTCAGCTGACACGTGTAATGAAGCTAGCTACTTGCCTAGTACATCATTCAAGGTAAAAGAAAAGAGGGTATGTTTTATCATGGTCTTTCATATCTTTGTCTATTGTTCTGCAATCCATTTGCATACCTAAAGGGAAATGGCCTTTTTAATTTCTTTCCCCTCTCCTAATCATCTGAGGCTTATTTAGAAGTGTTCTGTATCCTGTAATCAGGCAATTTATACAGTGTGCACCCTTAGGCTACAGCCATTACAAACAAGCTGAAAAACTCCTTCACAATAAATGATTTAGCATGGGAAGACACCATTCATAATTAATTTTTTTCTGTTTGCATTGTCAGATGGTATCAGACACTGAAACATGGCCTATTGCCCACACCTTTACTCCAAAGAGAAAAGGGCAGCWTTAGAAGAAGAAGAGAAATGCCTGTAAGACTGCTTCACTTTGGGAAAAAACATGCTCCCCACCTTTTCATGAATTTCTGCATGCTAAAGACTGGATTCAAAGACTGTGGAAGTCAAAGGAAAATTAATCCCATTAGCTTCTGACCAGGACCTGAATTAAAACCACAAGGAAAATATTGACTTGAAGGACTGTGTGTGATTTTTTTTCCCCATTATTTTCCATAGGAGTTATTTCTGGAGCAGTTTAAACAGACTTGTGAGGGTGGACTTGGAACTGATCAGCTCTGGATTTCTGAAAGCTGGGTACTCACTGAGGCAGCAAATAAAAGAGAGTTCAGCTATTAGTCACATTTTAAAACACACATTTTCCTGCTTCCACAGAAGGACAGCTGATGACAACTTCATTCACCATTTACTCATGTATTTGCTCACTGTTTACACGTTGCTTTTCAGTACTTTAAAACAACTTCTGCTGCACTTCTGAGTTGCTGGCATCACTGCAAACTCCCCCAGACTGAGATCCAGCCAAGCAGAATGTCATTTTAGTGGCCTGTGCCAGTATTTTGTTGATGGTGATATGATAGCCCAAACTACTACTTTGCAAATTCCTAATTTAAGAGAAAATGGGMCTTTCTGTGTCATGACTCAGAGTACTCTGACCCTCCCTTTTGCTCCTTAAGAAAAGAGCAGGATGCATATCTATCTGTGATCTCTAGAGTGTGATCTAATCAAGTCTCACTGAAGCCTGCAAGGTGTTGAGTGCTGAAACCCAAAGCCATTGACGGCCCATTCAGGATGGTCTGTTTGGATTTACACACACACAAATGCCAGGTCCCTGGATGAGCTCAGGGCATGGCACAAGATGTTATCTGAAAATGCAGTTAGCTTTAACTGCATCTCATACTTGTGGGATCTAGTCATACCTTTACTTGCCAAGAAGACACATGTACCAAAACCTCCTAGGGCCAGCATCAGATAATCCAGGTAATCTTTTCCAAGGGGAGATGAAATTATGTACTTTAGGCAGAGGCACTGCTCAGAGTGATTATACACAGCCAGAGACCACTCACCAGGCCTCCACAGGCCTTGTGAAGTTCTTGCTGTTGACTTCAGGTAATCTTCCCCTGAAAACGTGAGAATCAGCTGGTACTAACACCTACAGGCTTTATGTGCTACGTCACAGTTTCCAAAGGAAACAGAAAATGGGAGCATTCCATCTCCAAGCACTTTCCTGCCCTCTCGATGTGATCCTGACCTCGGGGCCAGGCCCGGGGATCCGCCTGCAGCCRCACACAGGCACCTCAGGCAGCGCAGCTGGGGAATGAAACTGCTCACACACTCTGCTAAATCTGACTTCTGCTTTAATAGGGGCTTGGGGATCACCAGAGTTGCTTAATGTTGCTTTGGTCTTCTCTTTTTCCCACTGTGCCAAAGCCCACTTGCCTGACAGATGTGTTGAAATGCCGACAGGAAAGCTGTTTTCACTCTCATTTCAACCTGGCTCAAACCATCAGTTTCACCACCACACCACAAGGACTTGTGAGAGTCAAAATGTTTCATCTGATTTAGAGAAAAGAAAGCCTTTGAGTTTTCAAGTTTTGTCATTTACCCTGTGTCTTAACTATCAGTCCTGTGTCAGCCAAGAACAGGAAAAAGCTCACTGAAAATCTCCAACTCTGAAGAAATAATCAGCAGTTGTTAAAATGGCATTGTTCTCTCTGCAGTGCAGAACCATCTGGATACTAGCAGAGAACTAGGAGACACTGGATATGCCACCAGCCCAGGGAAGAGTACTTCTTAAAACCAATCTGCTTCCTTCAGATGAATACATTACTCTCACTGTTTCTTGCAGTTGATGCAATATATGTTTCTGCCTTTCTGTGAAATTTCAGCAGTACCTGTATTCATAATAATTGACTGCTACTGATCTTCAGAATGAAAACATGTTTATTTTATTAATTGGACCAAATCTTGAGGCCATTAAAAGGTTGTTTTCTTAGCCCTTCATTATGTATTCAATAGAGATGGTAGACAAGGTGTCTTTTTCCCTTTCTTTTCAGCCACAAAATAGGAGCTTTCTTTTCTTCCTCTTTCCCTTACTGATAGACACTCAAAATTCAAATTACAATTATACTAGACCATAARAATATACAGGTAAGGCAGATGTTGTGAGCAAGCCACTTGACAGAACCTCTTTATTTGTTTGGGTGACTTAATAAACTGCAGAAGCTGAGGTCATCAAAATCTCTCAATCATGTTGCAGTCTAGTGCCAACAGCTGTAACAAAAACTGATGATGTAAAACATGTTAAACATGCCAAACYCAAGTTTCAGACAAGCCAGTCTGTAATAGGACTATTTTTTACTTGAACATTACACAGCAGTGTGTTCAGGTTTATTTATGCTGTTTTTAATAGGAATAACCAGAAACCCTGTTTCRCTTGCTCAAGGCTGAATGCAAAGACTGTTTTGTCATGAAACAGCTTGAAATCTATATTGCTTTCAGATCTGGTTAGGCAGAACACAGGTATTAAAATTGGATTTTAGAAACTGAGTTTCATCATTTAGGAAAAAAAAAGATCTACTCTACTAAAAAGATACTAATTGTTACAAGACTGGAGTGAGAAAGAAAAATACATTTATCGCCTCCATTATTTTCTGGCTCTTACTTTACAACCCTATTTCAGTTAGTCAAGAATTCCATAAAGAAAGCACGAACTGTACAAAGAAAAACAAAAAWATCAAAATAGATTGATAAGATAAAATAAAAAGGCCTTAGTCAGGATTTYAGATTGTGAAAAACTACAGGCAGAACACGTACAGATTGCTATATAGGTAAACGATATTGCAGAATATCAGGGAGAGAAAGTAAATAGAAAAGAGAGTAGAGGCAACTCAACATGGTTTTCCTGGGACACCACTGTGGCAGAGCTGAAGGGTCAGATTCCAACATCTAACACACAGCACGTACTGCCACACAAGTCTGAAAAATTCTGCTGACACTCGTAAATTGCCACATGTTTGGATTTCCAACAAGATCTCACAACAAGCTGTGTTACTGCAAGCCATTATTTCCTTTGGGGGAAAAAAATGTCTCTAGTGATGTTAAAAGTCGTGGCAGGATGTACTATAGTGTCAGGAGAGCTCACTGGGGAGCATTCCTGCCTCAAGGCCAGGAGGTTGGAAATAAAYTCTGCACCTGGTTAGGGGCTGAGGGGAATGGGCTAAACTTTATCTCAGAACTGCAGAGAGTAAGTAGTTGTGGACAATGCCCCACTGGCAAATCTTGAGACTAAAAGCAGAAGCAGTGCAAGATTGGCATGGCTTACACATTTCCAAACTCTTCTGTATGGAAAGTACATCTGTAATGTGCTTATGCAGCACTTGCCTTTCCAAAGGTACAYATTATGCTGTAATGAGCTTTAGAGATTTTTCTGGGGGAGACCCATGTCAGTTAGCTGGTCTGCATTACCCAAAATCAGAGACCAAAGAATTGCATCTAATATTTTCCCAGAAATATATGGYTTGTATCTGTTAGATTTTTCTGGAATATGGAATCAGAGAAAAATTACAAGAAAGACTGAGTCAACTTGTTGATTTTTTGTCCAAACTGATTCAAAAGATGCTTTATATTTTAAGATGTTAATAAAAATATGATTCTTCCTATATGCAGAAAAAAAAACAATAAAAGATATTAATCTGGAATGGCTTAAAACTCAGTATTAATGGCCCACGCAAAGCTAATATCTTGCCTGTTTGTCTATGACATTGGCTTAAAAACACATGGACTTGAGACGTATTTTTGTTTTTCACTTCCTGTTGATGCATTGCTTCAATGGCCTAAGGTTAGCAGGCAGAATAMAAAACTGTTACTGAATTTTCCCAAGTTTGAACACAGAGAAAAGAGGAAAAGTTTGAGCACCAACTTATCAGTGCTTATGATAGATAAGAAGAGGCTGAGTTTCTGATGTGAAAAGTTTTTTTTATGTCCTTTATAGAGTAGAAATTAAACATCTTACTATCCTGAAGTGATTTTTTTTCTCCATAACTCTGCTAAGAGGCAGGAAATTGCAGTGCCACGGGGRGAGGGTCACAGTCCCCAAAGTGCCCTGCCATGGACACAGTGGCTGACCCAGCACTGAACCCAAGCAGAGCTGAGTTTAGTTAGTAAACCCAACCTGCAGCCCAAGTTCTGCCAACTCACACCAAGCCTRTGCTCACAACTGCAGGTGAGGACTGGCTCAGGGATGGGCAAGAGCCGCCAGGGACAGGTTTTGCACAGCCAGCACATTGTACACCAAGATCCATGGAAAGAGAGTTAAAAAGCCCCAAAATTGCGCAGAGTTTCTAAATAATTCTAAATACATGAGCCATCACAAACTAAACAATGAATGTGCCTTCCATCATTCCCAACACATCTTGTTAAAATAGCCTTATACGCTGACATCTGACTTCAAGTGGAAGTAGAAGAAAAATTATGAAAGCAATGTCATGATCCTCTATATATATTCTTAATAGCAATAATATTGCTCATTTCAGTCATGTGATATTTTGAAGTTTATAAAAAAATTGTCACAAAACCCACTAAAAAGTAACAATAAAGTCGTTATGGAAAAAAACAAGGGAAATTTAAATTAATGCTTTGTTTATGAATCATATGTTATCTTCCAACAAAATGCCACAATTGACATATATTTGTGCATAATATTTACAGTGTAAAACTGAGTTGAACAAAGATTTGTACTAAAAGTAAAGGCTTGACTTCATTTCTTAAATTCTTAATTGTGCAACCCTGTAATGGGACAATTTAACAGGATTGTCTCAGTACAAAAAACTAAAATTATATACTTTTGGCTAATAAAAACCAGTTTTCCCTAAACAGGCATTCAGAGGTTTGACCTTTAACTACATTGAAAGTAATCCAAAGTATTCTRAATTTATTGGACTTTGGAAGAGCAGTTAAGAGGTCCTGATTTAGAAAAGCCCATTTTAATCTTAATTTGAACCATGATACATATTTAAACTTTAATCAGGCAAGAGTGCAATGCTTCCATCAATGGGGTTGAAAACAGGAGGATTTTGGACTCTCAGTGGTGTGGMCTGCCCTTCATGGCCTGATGCACCATGGTAACTCTGATTTAGTGGTATTTCACACACAGTTCTTCAGCAGATGGAAATGATGAGAACAAAAGACAAAGGACACAGTCTAACATTTTATGAAGTAACCTTATGAAAGTCTTGAAGAACATTTTGGAAAATAAATATGCACTCTTTTTGTTTTCATAAAAGTGATAATGTGCTTTGCAGTGRGGGAATTTTTTAAAAAGAGGATGGGAGGCCATGGCAGATTGACAATATTGTGAAATATTCTCCCATGTACATAAATTCCTCAGTTTTTATGAACTCCATAAAATAATGATGGCAAAAGTTTTGATTTCAGCTATGCAGATGTAGATGATAATACCTGTAAAAGGAATTTCAATAAGATTCTTATAACTGTCTTATGTTCACAGGAACTAGTGACATGACATGATGATACCATTGTTTGAATGGAGACTAATATAATGTCTCTAAGTTTGCCAGTGTTTTTTTGTCTTCTTCAATTGAGAAGTAGAAAGAAAACATGCTTTTTGACAATAATACTTGCAAAAAATTACATGCAACTTGCACCCAAATATATCTAGAACAAATATCRTTATTTTTCAATATGTATCAGACTTACAGTCCTAGATCTCAGTCTTACAGAAATTTAAAACCTTAATTATGYTCATGAATATGTCATTTCGTCAGTGAAAGTAGTTATGACTTTTTTAAAAAAGCAGATGCATAGGAGTAAGGACTGCTAAAGATCAGTGGGGGGAACCCCAAACCCAGTAGCACATCTAATCTTAATTTACCTAGTAGAAGTCAAAATACAGTGAGTCAAGCCCCTGCTGAGTATAAAACAGCACATCTTATAAATGTGAATGGAGCTATGCTGACTTACACCTACTGACACAGCAACCTAAGAGATGTAAAGGGAAATTCTGATCCTTGACACATTCCAGCAGCTTCTATCAGTCCAGCTATGGAATCTTGTCATATTGTGATTCCTGAAAATTTAACCATCTGGAGGAGGAATGTGAAAATACTGATTATTTTTTCTTGTCAGATGACTTCTTCATAACTCAGAAGTGAAACAAGTTGCAGCTTCCATATAAAGGAAGTTTATTTTGGAGAAATTAAGAAAGAGAAAGAAATAATTAAGCACCTAAGGATTATTACTCAGTATTCCAGATGTAGTTTACGACTGCTTTTGTTCTCTTCAGCAAATAACACTCCATACAAAAGAGAAGCCTAAGGATGTTTCATCACAYAGTAGTTGATGCTGTGGGGTAACACAGTTCCTTGAGACATCAGAGTCCTTAATTCAGCCTCTGCTGAATTCAGGGCATGGGCAGRAATTTGGGCTCTTCTGACATGTGGCTGAACTCTTGTGATATGAGAAGGGTTCCTCCTCTACTCAATGACATACAAGTTGACCATGCAAAGTGAAACCTTTGTCAGGATTAGAATCAGAGCACACATCATCTGGTGGAAGGGTGGGGGCACCCTTGGAAGGCAGGAAGACTGAGATGTGCTKGAGCCAAGGCATGTCATGGCATTTATTGAGTGAGAGGAGACAGTCCTCAAGTAGTTGGGTGAACTTAGCCTTTTATTTCCTCAGCTCCCATTACAATGCACAACCCCAAAACATTTTGAAATGTCAAAACAGTTCATTTGACATTTTCAAAATGAAGCATTTCAACATTGTGTTGAAAACATTTGTGAGTTTTTTTTCTACTATTTGTCAAATAATTTCAGCCACTCTGAACCTTTTTTCAGCAATAAATGTTACCCTGATTTCCCCCCATGCCTTAGCTTTACTTTTCAAATGGCTAAGCCTCAGCCTTACTGATACTTGGTAAAATTTTTGTTCTGTTTTRTTTCACATGGTAATTTTAAGTACAAGGCTTCCTGTAATCTGCAATGCAAGAGGCTGCTTAGTCAACACCAACCCTGTGAATGTTTAGGAGACCCAATGGTGTTTAGAARGAAACAGGATATGTAACATTCTGCTAATTGAATAAGACAGCTTTTATTACTAAGCAGCGTCTTTCCATTTCCCACTGAAGTCAAGATATTTACATACACCTAATGCTTCAATTTACAGGCTATAAACAGCCAAGTCATTGCAATGCAATTATTAATTGCTAGTTTATTTGCATGGAAATTATTAAGCAGTTAATATTTTAAAGGAAAGAGCAAGCAGCTAATTTTGGCCTCATAAGACAATTTGTCCAATGACATATTTCCCAGACCTCAGAAATAACWGACATAAAAAGACAGGTTTACGCTGCTATAAGRTGACTAMAATCCAGAATTTTCAATKACTCATTTCTATATGYTTAGATGTGTAATTTATATGAGCCTTAGCTGTAGGCTTGAATTGACAGTAGAAAAGCATGCTGAAATGAAATGAAATGCTTTAATCATTCAGACCCACAGAAATGGACAACACAAGTTTCAAGGAATCTCTGTGATCTTTTAGTCAGTGTTTTCATTTAGAGACAGAGCAGGAAGGCCAGTGKTGTACCATACCACAGCAGGCAAATTGCTCTAAAATGTGCACTTTGGGTTATTATCCTGTTTTGAATGTGTTGAAGATGCAATGATATAAAAATATATCTTCCAAGCTTTACAGAAATCTTAGAATGCGATGTGAAAAAAAATGGCAGACTCAATAAATATGGATGTGGATGACATGGAAGTGTATATACTGAGGCCATATAACCAGCTGGAAAGACAGATTAAAACTTATCCTGAGTTAAATGTTCTGCTGACTTTAAGGAGAAGTTTTGGCCAAGCTCAAATATGAACACCTGCTTCTAAATACAGAACTGACTTTCTGACTTTTGCCGATTGTAAACATTATACCATGCACTAACTGTAGCAGAAATGAAAGCACATGTATTTTTGATTTGTAAACAGAAATGGCATTAATAGCTCTTTAGAGACATAACCTATGTAAAACTATGAAAATTTTAAACCAAAAACTGTTTTCCTAGGGAATAAAAAGAAGAATAACAAAGAAGAGGTCATCATTACAGCTGTGTGCTAAAGTCTAGTGAAATCAAGAGGCAATCTCACAGTGTTCAAAGCAGAACATTTCAAATCCTAAACTAAAGTAACAGTAGCAATTTCCCTATCACCTGCCTAAGCCTGAGTGCTTTAGARGGATAAGGAAAATACATTTAATCACGTTTATTTCATTAGTTACTCTGCATTTTATTGACTTTTTAATGCTCAAATCACATGATCTATCTTGTAAGGAAATACTGGAAATATGAATTGTGCCTGGAAGTCACTGAAGACTATATGAGAAAGGTTCATAACATCTGATTCCACAAAGGCTCAGTCCCAAGTTAACAGTCAACAGGCTTGGAGACCTCACCAGGGACTGCAAATGCTGAGGAAGACACTTGTGTGACTGAATTGTACAGAATTGTGATTCTCAAGGTCAGTGTGATTACTYGAGAGCTTCAGTGAGGCACACACTGCTGTTTGTGGGATCAGGATCTGACATTGCCACTGGCATTTCCTCCAGAAATTTACACTGCTGTGGGTCCTCTAAAACAATTATTCAGAATATGCACTTTGAAACTAAAATTCAATTTGCTAACAAGTTTCAAGGGCCTATTATATAGTCTCCTAAAGTTTCTATCTTCAATAGAACAGAACAAGAAAGTTCAAAGATTACAAAGAAAGGAAACAAGTTACATTTCAAACTACCTGTGAATGAAATTTAAAGCTTGTTGTGTTTAAGCTTTTCCTGTCATCGTTCATTAACTCATTTGCTCATTCAAATCCTCGAGAGAGTAAAACTCAAATCCTGACAAAGTCACTACACCAAACACTATTTTAAATTTTGCATGTGCTGCTCAAAGCCTTGTGCTCAGAGCCACAGAATTCTGTCTGATCCCAGAGCCAAACACAGCGCAGCTCCTACCTTGGCTGGTAACTGTTAGTAATATGAGCAAAAGACATTGCACTGCTGGTGCCAAAGCTTTGAACAAAATTACTTCCTTTAACACACCACCACCTTAATTATGTGCTGGGGAACATAAAGCAGGTCAGACAATTTGTACTGGGACATCATAATTCCATCAGGATAATGCTGACATTGCTAAAGATTTATGAATGGAATGTCGCAATTATTTTTTTAGTAAACATATCAAGTTTCACTAATGGGGGGGCTGGAAGTACTAATTAGCTTTTGTTTCAGTTTTGTTTTTTGCAGTGTATCATATAAGATGTGGGGAGCAGAGAGTGGAAGGGAAGGATCTGTGACAAAARCAAGCACACACAATTTATGTATGGCCTGTAATTCAAGCAGATGTTCTTATATAGGGGCTGCAGGGATTAAAGCCTTTCTGCACATAATTCTATTTGCTAACTACCTTCTGTCTGCACAAACCTTCCAGCCTATGACACAACAGTGCCACATTTCTTTAAAAGCAAAAAGGAGCAGTAGACAAACAATCTTAAAATTTTCTGTTAAGTCTTAGGGTTTGGCAGTGTGACTGGCTTTAACTTTTAACCAGCTGGGTGATTCCAYTGGAGTTATAACTGCATCCAAAAACAATGACCTTGGTTGGCAGAGTTTCCTTTGGATATCCATTCAAACCAGAACTTGACTACTGTTGGCACATATGCACTGGTGCTGCAGAAAGAA
Organism: Alauda arvensis; assembly: GCA_902810485.1. Lineage (NCBI taxonomy): Eukaryota > Metazoa > Chordata > Aves > Passeriformes > Alaudidae > Alauda > Alauda arvensis. Next base: position 1,109,600 of record CADDXX010000227.1, read on the forward strand.
ATTKTACTCATGCTAAATCTGAAGAACTGATATTTAAATAATATCCAGACATGCCCCCTTAGTGACTATGTTTAAAGGTTTGTCAAGATAAATAAGCAGCTCTATAGAGACAGAGGTAAAACCTGTTGAGTGGTYAGCATTGTAATTCTATAATATGGCAATATTACAATATGATGGCAATACTGCAATTTGGGAGCAGAACATCCCAAAATTAATGACTTGAACGCTTGCCTGACAGACACACTGMCTCCAGAATGAAAGAACTGGTGGAAACACGGAAGAATTCTAGAACTTTCATTGACAATTATTTACCTGCATGCAAAGAAAATCGTTGCCCAAGCCCATTTTCTCAGACACATCAGTGCAATTCCATCCTGACACCACTGTGGTGACTTAACATTCACACCAAGCAATTTGCAAGTGTTTTCAGGAAAAACCTTTTTCTGTCACCACTTGCAGGCACATCCAGGACTTTCTATCAAGGAAATATATGAGGATAATTTCCATAGCAAATAACTTTTCAGGAGCAGATCTCTCTCAGTCTTCCCGCTTCTCCTTGAAAACCTGTATGGTTCATCTCTGGCTGGGATTAAAACCACAGCTCAAGTATGGAAGGAGAAACAACCATGAAYTAATTCTTCTTATATCCTGTCATTCTCTACAAATGTAAAGATTGTCACAGTCTCTTAATGCTTTTAAATAAAGCTCTTTCTATGTGAAGACAGGCAAAAAGGAAGGGGAATGGAATTCAGTTCATGATCTGGAGCTGGAACAGAATTCTCACTGTCCTATGTGTCATATCATTAACTAGCTTAATACATTAAAAAATTAGAAAATATTATTCAAAACTTATATTTTCTTTTATAATATATTTATAATAGAATTATAGCTGGTGTAAATTTTGTTTTTGGTGGATTTCATTAAAAATCTAAATTCTGCCCCACCACCCTCTGCAAATAACTTATAACATTTAAAAGATATCATTTCAGGGACATCTTTACCTACATTTACATGTAACAGACTGAAAAAATCTAGTTCAGGAGAATTTTGTATAATTATCTTTTAGTGTCTTTCAGCTTTATGAAAAGGTTGTTGATTTAAAAATGCTATGGATCCTTAGCAGGATGCACCTCAGTGCATWTCACTGTTTCTCAAATTATCTTTGAAATAAAAATTATAAGCCAAGAACATGATCCCATAAATGTGACAGCTAAATATAGAATCCTTAAGGTTGTAAAAGACCTGTAAGATTATCAAGTCCAACTGTAAACCCAGCACTGTGTTCAACACTAAACAATTTTCYCAAGTGCCACATCCACACAYCTTCTGAGCACTGTAAAGTGGTAGGATAAATTTCTGATCTCAGAGTAAAGACAAACAYTAAATCTTTATCAAGAGATTTGCTTTCAATTATTCTCATATTAGAGTGCTTCCAAAGAAATCTGGATAGCATCCAAATACTTTGGGATCACTTATTTTCTTTGAAAAGGCTTTTAATATGATGTTGATCGTAGACACTCCCATCTTCTTGTGCTTCTGATATGTGACAGCAATGAAACCTTTCTTTTAATGCCAGCCAGCTGCAGCACCTGCTCATGTGTTCACTTTTCATATTTCACTGAGATTTGAAGCTTTGTATAACAGGGCACACTAACTAATTGTAGTCTTCTTATTTAAGCTTTCATCTTYACGACACTGAATCTAAAATGGAGAATGGGACTGAATCCTCTGCTCAGGARTATCAGTGTGAGTCCTGCACTTATAGGAGGGCTTTTGTCTCATATCACTCTGGAACTGCCTTAGAAATTTKGCACACAAAAGATGGAAAAACCTCAATTATACTATAAACAAAAAGAAAAACCATATCTATTTGTCTCTTGGTAATATCRTACATACTAATCCACTAATTTAATTATTTTTCAACATGTCCAAAGCAACTGGCCCTCAGAAGCTGTGTTTAGTCAAAAATGGTAACATCATCAGGACATGACAGTGGAAGCTTCTGAGAATAAAACAGAGGTTCAGAGATCAGCACTCAGCTGTGAGACGTTCTTCAGTGACAAGTGGTGCCAAAGTAAAACCCTGGATAAGAACTTTCTTCATGATTTTGAGGGAGAAAACAGCCTCAGAGTGATTTACAAATGAAACAATGTAGYCTGAATACTTTTTATCTTATCCATRTTTCTAYTTTTGTTTCTAATCTTTGCATGCTTTTGCAYCACATATTAGAAGGAATTTTTTGTGTGTGTGAAAGCTACACCTAAAATGACATCAAGGTGAAACTACAAGCCCATCTATTTTTGGTAATATAAGGCAAGAATTGTTTCCTTATTCTTGCAATCTGAAATCTGCACTGAATCCAGTTGTGCCTACACAAATCATTAGAAAATCTCATATGACATTTTTGTAGCATTTTCATAATTCTTTCATAATTATTTTTAAGAACTTGCTTTAAAAATCCACACATCTTCACTGAAAGAAAATGAGTGGGAGAAACAGATGTCTTCCTTTTTATATCATAGACTAATACCTTCCTCACACCACTTTTAAACACTTCATTGGTGAAGAGCACATCATGAGAGATTAAAGCATAGGATAAAGACACAAACTGACATGCTGGACRGGGGAACAGATGGTGACATGCCAACATCACTGGTAGGAACAAGAAATTCAGAAGTGTAAGAGAAAGCAACAAGGCAGGGCACAGGAAAAGCACCAAATGAAACTTTTCTTCYGTGCAGCTTTTAAGACTGTTACTTGCCAGGATCAAGGACTTGTGCCACCAGTGGCCTTGATAAGAAACATATGGATGCATTTTACAGTGGTGTGAGGATGCGATTCTGGTATTATTAGATCAGTCAACAGCATTCCCCCAGGCAGTGGGCATATTGTGAGCATAATGGCATTAATTCTACTTCATTTGCTACAGCTTAGTTGTTTCCTTTGCATCAAAATCCTCATAATGAAAGGAGAGAGGTCAGAAAGTTTTCCAGTGTACTGAAGGTCCACTGTAAGCCATTTGGATGCACATTCCTAAATCAYTCTTACAAAGGAGAAGTTATTAAAAAACAACAGGTAACACACTGGCTTGTGAATATTTGTGCATTGAAGGATTGCTCATGAATGGAAGATTGAATGGGAAGAATCCAATCACATACATGGAGTATGAAGGATCGGTTTGGTGACAAAATCAAATCTCATTCTAAAAATCACATAAGAGAAAACAGATATTTCATCCATTTATAGTTGCTAGACAAAGGGATTCTGAGCTCTCTTCAACCTTTCCCATTCTCAGCTACATCTTTTTCTTAACCAAAAGGATTTTTGCACTGAAAAAATCTATAATGCCTGCTGTGTACAGAGTTTGCAAAGATTTCTAATGAGCACAAACTCTTAAAACCCCTCTTCTTTTTTTAGATAAACATATTTGATCTTTCCAGTCATTATCATTTTAACTTGCAAAGTGACATTATGCCAAAAAGAAGGAATTCATAAATTAGTTCCAATTTAGAAAGTTTTCTTGTCATTGTATAAATGACAGATCTTTAAAAAGACGACTTAAAATGAAATGCAATAAAAAAAAATTTCACTTTTGTGTCAGGTTTTTCTTTTCTCTCTCTCCCTTTTTTTTTTTTTTAAGACTGAAAGAATAAAACAATGTGCTATCAAAAAAGAAATGAGTGGTACAAAAAAATCAAAATGTGCATGGACAGGAAACTCATTTAAATTCTCAGATTGTTTTAGGAAAGTTAAATTTAGTTGGGACAGTAACAAAATAAAGCAGAACACACTTTGCAAAGTTAAATTCACTTTTCAGCAGAAATTAATAAAGCAGGATTCACATTACTTCAAACCCTGCTGGTGGCTGGAGCTATTGATGTTTGGGATGCAAACTTCCTCTCCTGAAGCCAACTACAAGTTTGCTAATTATGTTACTGAGCCAATATCACACCCATACATTTCATTTTTATTCCCTTTAAGAAGTGCAAAATTTAGATGCAGAGCTGGGTTTGGCTTTCAAGTAGCTTAAATGTTTGGGAGCACTTGACCTGAAATCTTTGAGCAGAGTGTATTTCTGTAATGAATTTATGATATGTGCAGAAAAAGATCATGAGCACAAGTGATGCCAAGGGGGCAAACAGACCAAAAGCTAGTGGAAGACATCCCTCAGTGAAGAGGAGAAAACAAATTTAGGGTTGTTTGTGAAGATGTTTTTACACCAGGAAAGGAAAGCATTCAAGTGAGCACCACTCCAGAGTGACCACAGAAAACTCCTGGGCCTCCTGTAAGTGATTCTTCRGTGGATTCATTACTTCAGCTTGTTCTCAGCCTAACGTGGGATTTATTAGAGGTCCCACGTGGCTGTTCTGGACTTATGGTTGGCAAATTCATCAAATACCCATCAATGTGCTGCAAGGGAGCAACTTAMCCACACAACCATTGGCCTATAGGAAATAATTTCCTGACATCATCTTGTTTCCTGCTAACTGTCCAGAGTTACACACAATCCTTTCACTCTAAGATCTACTGGGCATCATAACATTTACTTCCCTTTGTAMTAAGTACATGTYTGGTTCTGGAATAAAGAGATTTTATTGCCCAGCTTTTTTAATTTCTAGGAGTATTTTCTGAAAGTTTAATAATTTCCAAACAAATAATTAAAATTAAGTTAATGGGAGCTCTGTTTAACACCTCAGGTTTGAGTATTCACTCCTTAGTGAGATGCCATTACTATTTTTAGCTTCAAGTTTTGGGCAAAAGAATTTTAGATAGGAGACAGCCACTTTTTCTYACTCAAGAAATCACATTACTGTCTCATATTGCCTGCATCACCACACACCATGAAAGGCAAATAAATTAATTTCTGAGGCATTTTCACCTTTGGCAGCTCTGTAGAAATATCAGTTGAAAAGCAAGTCTTTAGGCAGCTTAGTGATAGCAACATGCAGGTTAAGAATTACATCTGCCAGAAGCCAGTAGATRTCAAAATACAATGAAATACTCTGATGTTTGTATAACAAACAGGAACATAGAGYTAAGAGAAAACCACTTGATGTGCAGATCTATTGCCCCAGTGCTAGTCATTTTAACAGCATCTATTATTTCTATCTGAGACAATAGTGATTGCAGGACACAATTCACAACCCTTGTTCCTGAGTGGGACAGAATTTGTTTTTCAATACCTTTTTTTTTGTGGGAGGAAGTTGAACATACAAATTTTCAAGATGCAGTGCCAAACTGTACTTCAGACAGTCATGAATGAAGTTAATTTTGGAAGTTCATTTCTCCTAAGCAGTTCTTGGCTACAAGCAGGTTCCCTGGTTGGTTTGAACAAAAGCAGAGGGTTGTGGCAGTCATGGCCACACATCCCCCTTTCAGCACTGGATGTGCAAGGSAAGACCACCAGGACTGGCCAGGAATGCCATGACACTGGGATCAGCTTCCAGTGAGAGTCAATTCAATCACTGAACATTAACAACTGCTAAAGAATAAAGAGTTCAAAGCCTTTCATGGGTTGTAACTTCATGTTCAATCCTCCMCAGGAATACATTCAGAATAGCTCTGATGTCTCCAGCAACCAACCTTATTTCAGGGGGGATATTTGGATCTGAGTCTATGCAGTACAACTTCAAGATACTGAAACTGCAGCTGATAGAAACTTCAACATGATTAGAACGATCTGCTATCCCCACATGTAAACTTTTCTGKTTTTCATTTTTACTTTTGTAGCAGACCTCCTTTTATTACTTTAATGCCTACATTTAAAGCAGAAAGTGAAATGATATTTAGGATAATGTTTTAGCATCTGTTTCACAATGGTTTTTATTGAAGCTGTAAAGCACTTGCATGCATAGAGAAAAGAAGATGCATTTTAGAAATAAAACTATTAAGTAACATTATCTTGCCATGGTTCATTCCCACTGGGATAGAARAACCATTTGAAAAGCATAACTGAATTCAGTTGAAATATGATAAATTTTTATCTCCATCTTATCCACCTTTTCAGCACAGTATGCTGATCAAGAAAGTAGTGAAACCATGAGAGTTTATGTTTAGAAGCTTTTGTCTGATCATTTGTTGTACAATACCTTCATATTTCCCCCCTACTATGCAAAGCAGAGAAAAACTTGAGTATAACAACTTCCTCCCAGGAAGGAGGATGACATATATGTTCAATATACAGTCCATCAGCAGCAATCATTGTCAAAATGGATGAAGATAAAAGGAGAGAGGAAAACATGCCTTTGCATATCATGGCAAGAACAAATGGTCTCCAGGTAACAGAATGAAATGTCTGCTTGTATCAGACACAAAATCACAGAAGTACACATCCAAAGCAAAATTTACAGAGACAACTGCATTGTCATTTTTCTGGGGGCCAAACCCTAAGTACTGCATGCATCTTCTTTTGGGAAAGCAGACACTGACAGGGACCATAGAGATATGTTTATTAATTATCTTGAAARGATTGTTTATGGATTCTTTCCAAAGAAGATAGAAACTGTCTTATTTAACAAGTAGATATTAAATTAAAATTAAATTTTAAAAGATAATATTATTAATAAAAAATACCAAAAAGTTAATTGAGAGTTAAATTAGTATGTATTTCTGAAATATAGGCCCCATATCCATKTTGTAAGTCACTGGATCTATAAGTGATCTGCAGAGAGGAGATCAAAAATGCCTTTTGAAGTATATTGGTTCTCCTATCACCCTTATGAACACTGCCTCATATAGAAAAGTAATATTAAACCCCAAGTACACAGTAGGGAAGCACCATTTCTGCTTTGCAGATGGCCAGCTGAGACATGAAGAAATTAAGTGATTTTTCCAATGTCAAACAAGAAACCTGCATCAGAATGGAGAACATCTAGGCCTTCTGAGTCTTGGCTGATTTCCTGAACAATCAAACTATTCTCGTGCTCYAGCATGAATAAACCTCTGCTTGCAGATTGGATTGGTGAAAGCATYAGTTCATCATGGGATGAAAAACAAAAAAGAGAAGAACTATCTGACACAGTACAATATAATCTGTACAACAGTTTTCTTCTCTAAAATTATACCCCAAAATCTCAAAGTTAAATAACACAGTAATTAAAAAAAAAAAAAAACAAAGTTAAATAACACAGTAATTAAAAAAAAAAAAGGCAAAAGATAAATTAAGTATCTTAGACGAAGAGAAAAAGATGTTTCAACTGAGGCATGAAAATAAATGTAGATAATAATTATCACTTATGCAAYGCTTTTTATCTTCAAAATGCTGTATAAATATTACTTAAAAAATCCTCACAACACCTCAGGAGATGGGAAAATATTAAGCATAATGTAATAAGTTATATCCTCATMTGATTTAAACCAATTTTCATTCTAGAAAACCAAGTTAAAAAGAAGACTGGGAGGCTAAARGAGTTTGTTTAAAGCACCTGAGCTGGTCACATTCCACAGAAAAACCTCCACTACCACCTAAGATGACTGTGGTTCTCACAGGCATACATGAGTCAGCTGTGATTAATCCAGTTCAGACTCAGCACAGGGTTCAGCAGGACCACAGAGCCGAGCCCAGCCTGCAGGCAAATCCTGCAGGATAGCTGGCCTGGATGCAGGCCCTGGGATGGGGTCACTCACAGGATATGAGCTGGCTCATTAAAAGCTGAGTACCTTGYACAAAAGGCCATCCCACGGCGACARCGTGGCACAGGCACATCCGAGGCTGWGGAGCTGCCTCCAAAGTYCTCTCCTTTGGCCCAAAGGCAGGCACRCACCAAGAGGCTGCTTCACACATGATGGAGCTGCAGTGGGAATGGAGCTGTTCCACCTGCAGAGCCTGCCAAAATCATGTAAAAGGGCAAAAGGGAAGGTGGTAAGTCTAATCAAAGACAATGTTTTGAGCTGAATAAAACACTTAACTGCATGGAAAATTCCATTAGGTTGATTAGATACTTGCCTTAGGGTCCTCTTAAAACACCTGTTAGAAAAAAAAAAAAAAGATGGCTATTGCAACGCGGCTTAAAAATATTGGAAAAGCAGGAAATGGAGCTTATTAGGGCTCAAATTAGATCCAAGATTTATGTGARGAACAGTTGGCCTCTTTAAAAGGCCTGCTTAATCCCTAGATGGTTTTTATTGTTTCTATTATTATTATTTATTTATACAGTTCCATAGGTATACATGGCACTTTACAGACAAATAAAAGAAAACATGGGTCCTCCCCCAGAGAGTTTACAGCACCTGATCCAGCAAAGAGTTAAGTACACAAGTAACTTCATTTGCAGGACTAACCTCCCTTGGAACCAATGAGATTTTCCAAAAAATCAATTTATTGACACGATTATCTCTTCCAGGTCAGACCCTCTCCTCTCACACATTCAGTCTGAAGCCACAGAACCCAGGTCACAGGAATAACTGCTTGAGCTGGGTGCTAACTCCTGCTGAGCAAACCTTACAGTAGGATTTTATTCCAGGTAAAGAAATTGTTCCACGATTAGCCAAAGCAAAGAAGGAGGGAAGCTAAGCAGTTTTTGTAATGGTAAGTTGGCTTCAGTGAAAGTCTTTTACTAGTATTTGTGATATTTTTTTCAATTGAGACAGAAAAATTAGTCAGTGATTGAGAAACAGCTTCACAACATGGCTTGGTGCTCACCAGGGAMACTGGATGTTTGCTGTGCTCCTCCCTCCTGCAGCCCAGAGTGACAGGGCTGGCTCCCAGGGACAAGTGGCCAGAGCTCTCTGTCTGCACTCTGAGRCTGCTCASTGGGAACCTTACACCTCCAGCATTRCACCTCAGYTGTAAACACCAGTAACATTCTATGGAAGTGTGTTCTTTCTTACTTTGCACAAGAAGCACTTCTGACTCCCATTAAAACCCCCAACTATTCTGTTGGGTTTTGCCTGGAAGATGAGGGGATCCTGTTCTGCTCCTCACTGTCCTGATGCCCCCATTTCTGTGAATGGAAAATTGGAGTTACCTCAAGCCACTTCTCTTTTGCAGGGTAGTAATGACTACTCCAAACATACAACCCTATTTGCCTGCATATAAACTTTTAATAATGTTCATTAAACTTTATTAGAATTGTTCGTGCAGCCAGATCAGGGTTACAAATTAAAACCTAAATCCTGCAAACACTTATGGAGCTTTATTCATGTAACCAAAAGGAAAATTTTCTCTTTCTATCCTCACAAACTTAAGCTGAATCTGAAATGCAAATAAGTGGTATTTATTTTCTTATCCTCTGGTATTAAGGTTAAAAACATGCAGTCAGGAAAGAAATTATATGTTACTGGTGTTTAAAAAAAGAAAACATCTCCACAACCTTTTTGAAAATGCATTTTAAAAAGTCGTGGAAAAAGATTTCTGATGCAACAGACTTGGAAAGGTCTATGAAAAAGTGAACTGTGTCTGTAGGTGCATAATGATGCACAGAAGTGCTGGCCAGARGAGACACTGAAGCCTCTAGAAGTGTTGCAAGGAACTTTATGGGCAAAAGGATCAGGTCAAATCAGAGCCTGATACAAAAACCTCGTAAAGCTGGAAAGAATTTTCCCTTGATATGCTTTGAATCAGATGCAGTGACCAACAAACTGCAGCACTGCAGGTAAAGGAGCTGCCATAAAACCCAGAAAGAATTTTTTTAAAAAATCAGAGATGAATGTCATAAAGCCAAGGTCAAGCTCTATCACCACCCAAGTATGTGTGTGAGAGAATTATACCTCCTTTAATTCTAAGTACAGTATTTGTGATTATTTATTTATCTTGTAACAAAAGCTAAATTAATCCATTTATTTTAAAAAGCCTGTTTTTATTCCACTGAGTAATTTCCTTTGAAAAAGAAAAATATTTCCTAAACTCAYGAGCAGTTAAATCTGATTTTTTGTTGTTGTTTCCATTTGAGATGAGGYTGCATATCATTACTCATGCATACMCTGATTTCARCTGATYCCTTGTTTACAAGGWTTTTTGSTGCATTTTCTTATATAAGCAAGAATTAATATACTCAGSCATGAAAGAAATATGCTCAATTGTCTTTTATTATAATTCTTTGGAATGTGCCATACATCCTCTTTAACTCCCAGTGACGTTCAAAACAGCCTGAGGCAAACACGAATAAATACACATAAAAACAAGGAGAAATACACTAATATGAAATTCATTTAAGTACAGCCTTGCATTAGGTACATTAACAATGTGTAATATAAGCAATGCAAATCATGAGCTGAGCCCAAATTTTTGAATAAGCACAAAAAGTGACGTAAAGTTTGTCCAGCCTGGGTGATAAGCAGGGTGAGAGGGCTGCCCCRGAGCCGCTGCCTGCTCCCTGACAGCAACCAGATGCCAAAAGCTCAGCTCTTCCCTCTCACTCCCTGCCTGCCAGAGGACCCGGCACGATGAGCTCCCTCTTCTCTAAATACGAGCACCCTCCAGTGTGCACACCCAGTAACATCCACACACCCTAAAAAACCCACACACCCAGCAACACCCACACACCCAGCAACACCCACATACCCTGCAAAACCACACACCCAGCAACACCCACACACCCAGCAAAACCACACACACAGCACCTTCCATACAGCCACCAACACCCACACACTCAGCAACACCCACACACCCTACAAAACCCACACACCCAGCAACACCCACACACCCTAAAAAACCCACACACCCTAAAAAACCCACACAACTCAACACCATCCACACACCCAGTAACATCCACACACCCTACAAAACCCACACACCCAGCACCATCCACACACCCAGTAACACCCACACACCCAGTAACACCCACACACCCAGCAAAACCACACACCCAGCAACACCCATACACCCAGCAAAACCACACACCCAACACCATCCACACACCCAGCACCATCCACACACCCAGTAACACCCACACACCCTGCAAAACCCACACACCCTGCAAAACCACACACCCTGCAAAACCACACACCCAGCAACACCCACACACCCTGCAAAACCCACACACCCAGGAACATCCACACACCCAGCAAAACCCATACACCCAGCAACACCCACACACCCATAACATCCACACACCCAGCAACACCCACACACCCTGCAAAACCACACACACAGCACCTTCCATACAGCCAGCAACACCCACACACTCAGCAACACCCACACACCCAGCAACACCCACACACTCAGCAACACCCCCACACTCAGCAACACCCACACACCCTACAAAACCCACACACCCAGCAAAACCACACACCCTGCAAAACCACACACCCAGCAACACTCACACACCCAACACCATCCACACACCCTACAAAACCCACACACCCAGCACCTTCTATGCAGCCAGCAACACCCACACACCCAGCAACACCCACACACCCTGCACCATCCACACACCCAGTAACACCCACACACCCAGCAAAACCACACACCCTGCAAAACCCACACACCCAGCAACACCCACACACCCAGTAACACCCACACACCCTGCAAAACCCTCACACCCAGCAACACTCACACAGCCAGCACCATCCACACACCCAGTAACACCCACACACCTTGCAACACCCACAGACCCAGCAACACCCACAGACCCAGCCACACCCGCACACCCAGCAACATCCACACACCCTAAAAAACCCACACACCCTGCAAAATCCACACACCCTAAAAAACCCACACACCCTGCAAAATCCACACACCCAACACCATCCACACACCCAGCAACGCCCACACACCCAGTAACACCCACACACCCAGTAACACCCACACACCCAGTAACACCCACACACCCAGCAATATCCATAACCCCAGCACCACCTACTCCATCCCTGGCAGCTGAGCCCATCCTGAGCCCATGCCAAGGCTGGGAGCTCTGGGGGAGCAGAGGCTGGCACTGACACCAGCACTGCTCTCTGCCAGG
>CADDXX010000227.1:1122667-1159050 GCA_902810485.1 Alauda arvensis
TTTTTACTGATGGATTAGTTTTGATGCACAGAACCTTAAGTAATACAGCTGCTTTGCGATCTGAACCATGTACCTCATCAAGAACAGTGGTGTTGGCCACACTTTACAGCCAAATCCAGCCCTGCAGGTGAATCTGGGAGATACACAGGTGTCTCTGGAGGCAAATCAGCCTCCAGCCTCAAAAAATGTGASAAAATAACACTCCCAGGGAGCTTACTAACAGGTTTTTGTAACCTGTCTTTTACATTCAGATTAATCAATAAATTAGAAACCATCACTGTCAATGTTTAGGCACATAAGCTTCAAGGCTCTATTTCTCAATTACATAACTTTCATGGATATTCTCTCTAATCAAAATACCCTACTTGCTAATTCATGCCCTAACGTGGCATTTTGAAGGAGGGAGTTGGATTCCCTGAGTCTTTCAGAATATGATGAAAATGGAATGATCATATTTTAACATATTTTCAAAAGGAAAACTCAGYTTACTTTTAACTCTAGAATTTGTCCCTCTTCACCAACCCCCCCCGGCAGCCACTGGGGGTTGCTGAGAGGTCCCACCAAAGCCTGGTCCTTTCCAAGCTGGACAAGACCCAACACCTGAGCCACCCACGGTGGCCCTTTGCTGAACCCTCTCCAGGCTTTCAGTGTCTTTCTTGCTTTCTTTGCTGTTTACTAATGCACTACAGCAGCTATACCAAAGTGATTGGCAAAACTGAATCTCAGAAGCCAGTGTTGTCCTCTGATTAAAAAGATGCTTTCTGCTGGTAGATCCTTGCCTGGAGTCTATCAGTGGCACACTCTATTTCTGACTTTTCTCATTCTTACCTTTGATATTAATAGTGTCTCTCCTTCTTCTAGAAATTTAACAATTTTTTGCTCACAAGTCACCTCAGAAGAAAAGYTGACATAGTAACATTGTTGTACTTAGAAGTACTAGAAATAATGGAGAGAGAAGAAATGTATCCACACTATGTTAAAGAGCCACTGAGGATAGTTAAGAAGCATATTTTCTAGTGTTTGAATCAAGGAGTTAGCTGGACAAGAGCCAGGATTAAAAGAACTGCAGTAACTCAGGGTTGTAGGTTTYAGTAGAGCGTCCACAGGTTTGGCTTAGTTCAAAACCACCCTGAAGTTTGGCAAAACCTAGGTTCTGCCTCTTTCATTAACAATTTCAGTGACCTGATTGTTACAGAAATATCACCAAAGCAGCACGCAAGAGCAAGGAAATGTGATGTGAGGAAAGATAAAGGACTTTTGACAGATGAGCTTCTTGATCAAGCTTATGCAAGTAATGAAGGGCAGTTTTAAGACCTATGTGACCTGGTCTGACAAAAGTTGGTGAGTAAATCTCACTGGTATCTCTGAGAGAGGAATCTGTAAGAAACCCCTTAGCTGAGATTTGTGGCACTGAGCTGAACATTTTGAAAGTAGACTGAAAAATTTGTCAAAAGTCTCAGTTTCTAGCACTAAGAAAAACTAAAGAACCAGACCTGTAACCTGTAACTGTTTTACTTCATTTATTTTCCTTCCAAAGGCTTGGGCTYCAGCTCCCCTCTTTAGATAAACCATATCAAAAACAGTTGGGGAACACATAATTGCAAGAGCAGAGTGTGCAAACCTGGAGCTGCTCTCTGAAGAGAACCTGGTATCAACCACACTTGGTGCTAACACTTGAAACATCTCATTGGACACGCTGGCTTTTTGTAAGCCCCTCTGAGGGGTCAGATTTAACATTTACTCATTGATATCTAGTAATTTCTCTTTACCAAAATTAGGTGCAAGGCTGCCAAGTCCTCCAGGCCATACTTTTCCCTACACTTGCTGCTAAGAAAAGAAAACTGCACCAGATCTTTGGCTGATACAAACGGGAATAGCATTCATGTCTCCAGGGCAGAGCTACAGATTGAAATTATGGAGTAATTAGTTCACAATATTTCACAAAGAATTCTTACAAATTTAATGAATCACAAGTGCTCTTACTTCCTCTTATTTTAATTTTTAAAAAATTTTTGACAAATTCCATTCCCTCACACTCCTCCTAGGCGCCTTTCCTGGTCCTTATAATTCCAGTGGTTTGCAATAAAAGGGAAAGACTGCAGTAATTTTTCAGTGATATGGTAATACATCTTGCTATACCTAATGTTGATAGCAAGGAGTGATGAAACTGGAGGGTATTTTCAGKATTAGTCAATCTAGGTCTCAATTTTTATTTTCTACAGCTAGTTTTCACAGTTCCCCATTGAAGAAGGTAGAGAATAGGATTCTGATAACAACATTTTAACACCTATTAGTATGTAACTAATCACACAGTATTTTCATGACTGGCCTCTAGGAAAACTGGAAGAGAATTTTCATTATTTTTCACTTCCAACAGGCAAGCTGAGTAAGACAGAATAAAATAGTTTTCCCAAGAGTCATAGATTAAGCTGGACCAAGAACAGGGSTTCTTGGATCTGTTATCTCCTTTAGCTCAGATTGCAAAACCTTTTTTTTTTCCTGAAGCCAATGAGAGCTGTTGATGTACTGTGGACTGCTTATTCTGCTTTCTGGCAGCACTGCTAATTCTGTGCAAAGTAGTAGGATTTACGTGTATGACTCTCACACTGCTGCCCACACACTGATCTTTGAAGTCCTTCTTTTTGTTTAATAATAGATAACTGAAGAYAACATTCATAAAATCAGTAATACCACATAAAATCACTCCTCTTTGAGAAAAGACCTGTTCCACCAAAAAAAAACCCCACAAATGAACTCTAATGACAAAATTTTGTTAAGGAGCCCTCTCAGTGTTAGTGTGCAAATGACACCAAGAAATTAGAATTATTTAATACAAACCTTTCTGTGCTTTATTGGTCCCATCAATGCCCCCCTCTGTTCTCAGGAGAGATGGGAGGGAGAGAGGGGCACCTCATGCTGCTGTGGCACTCAGGTCTTTGAGCACCCCCAGGGCCACAAGCAGCAGAGAGACCTTGTACCAAGGATGGAGCTGGGGCTCGCCTGAAAAACACATTCACCCTTTTTGTATGAGACTGGTTGCTGCTGCCCAGACTGCTCCTGTGTAATTTGGAGGATAATCTGAGCCAAATGAGGAAGATATTTGCATTTTGCAAATGACTGGCAATAGTCTAAACAAGAGATTAAGATGACTRTATAATTTCTTTGCTCCTTCACCCGAAACAACTGTGTTTATATTTACCACAAATCTCTTATGTGAACATTCATTTCTAACTAAAACTCTTCTACCATAGGAATCAGATATTTTACTTTCTCAAAAAAAAAAAAAAGTTAATTTATGATAGAGTGCTTCTTTGACTATTTCTATAGAATGACAGGGAAGGCTGGTCATAAGGTTTTATCTGTATAAAGAGAAAATGCCAATACCTGTTTGCTGCATAGATCTGACATTGGAGCCAGTAAYCTCAGGTACATATACCTGAGGGTGCAAAAGGTGAAAATCTCAATCTGCAAAACTATGAGCTTTTCACTTCAACTGCTCTTGTCATTGTATTCACAAGCTATAAATTAACAGACATTTAGAAAGAGCAAATAGATTGTTATTTAGGATAACTAGCATTAATATAATGAGAAAAAAAATCTCAGTTTAGACACAGAACTGAGACATGAAAAAAGAGACATGAGAGGCAAAACAAAATGGGTCTATTTCTAACACAGTAAACCCCTTACCATCATCCTATCAATATGGTGATTAAGCTTTATCAGCCATACAGCAATTGCTGTCCTTATTTATTTTTTGTGTTGTCAAAAGTTTTCAAATGCAAAAATGTAAAACTCACAATAATTAAAGGAGATGGTAAAAGTTCATCTCTGTGAAATTTAAATTTTAAAATAAATAGGAAAAAGAAAAAAAGGAAGGAAGGAAAGAAGGAAGGAAGGAGTTTAAAACCTAGATGTTTAGACAGCCCTGCAAGCCCCCTTGTGACCTTACTCTGATATTTAACAAAACATTAATCTTCTTGCCAGCAATTATAAAGAATACAGTGATGTAGCTGGGGCTCAGTGAGTGAGTAATAGTAATTCCATTGTTCTCTTTTATTTATGCCTTGGCTGTACCAGGCAGATGAGGTAAGTTGGGGCTTTTTATATGTTATTATTCTGAACTGGCAATACATAAAGGCTGATTACACAAATATCTGTCTGTTTCTGAAGCACTGTTTCACACCTCCTTCCAGCTCATGATCAAAGCGTTTCAACATTTTGTTATGAAATCATGAATCCCTGCTTAGTTTGCATATGAATTATAGCCTTTAAAAAACCCCACATTGGTGTACAACAGTGACAGTGCCTTTTGAACCAAGGAACAAAACAAGGTGTTACACATTACTTCTGGAAGGCAATGACTTGCTGATTAATTCTGTTTGCTGGAGCACAGTCCAACCTCCCTAGTGAATACATAAGCCTTGAGACCAAAGACATTTTTTTTTTTTGTGAACAGGCCAGTGATTTTTTTCTCTTGTAAGAAAGCRAGCTCTATTAAGAAGTTGAGAGAATGTTGTCATGTAGCTGTAACTAAAACAAAACTACAAGRGCTTCCCTCTGCTTTTCTGAAATGCAATAGCTATTCTAAAATTGGAAAATAATCTAATTGTCCAGTCAATAGCGTGCTACTGTAGAAACCATGCATTCTGAAAGTTGCTGAGTGAGTTCCACCCATGTGCATAAAGCACACAGAAAGAGGAGAGTGAAGCAGAGCTCCYTAAGCCATGCACAGGTGGCCTGCACCTATTTCTTAGGAGAACTTCCATGGTGTCTTTAAGATTCACACTCACTAAATTTCAAGGATCAAAATCTCTTGATGTTCAATCTTTCTACTTCAGAAAGAGGAGGGGTCAAGGTATCCACTCTGATTGTTTATCTTCTGAGAAACTTGCATTTCAGAGCCACAGGATGTGAATCAGGGATAAGACAATACTGAGTTTTGTAAGAACAGCATCCAGTTGCTGATGCTTATGGTAAGATGTGGCATTCCTGCATGACCTATGCACCTAATTGAATGCCAGTGGTTGTTCTTTCACATACACCACGTTTTCCTCACAGAAGTCTGAAAATATATATAATATATATATAAAATATATATAATATATATATAAAATATAAAAAAATATATAAAATATATATAAAATATATATAAAATATATATAAAATATATATAAAATATATATAAAATATAAAATGTGCTAAGGATTTTCCAAGTTTGTTTTTTATCACACAGATATGAACTGTGAACAATCTTATAAATAGAAATGAAGTTTTATTAGGTTTTACTGTCAGTAATTTRMAAATATTAATTTTGTTGAAGGCCAAGCTATTTYTGTCACTTCAGTCAAAACAGGATTTGGCCCATAATTATTGGCCTCYTTTTTTTGTAATGACATCTTCCCCCTCTGTTCACTTCTCTGTATTGGCACATGCAATCATCTTTATAAATCTGGTAATGTCACCACATCAAAATTTAAGGTAGGAGGGTAAAGAGACATTCTTTCTGTTCCATGACCTGCCAAAAGGATMATCTAAACTCTGATTGCTGCACTTCCACAGTGAAAGATCAAGAGGCCAAGGCAACAGCCAAGCTGAGAACACTYAGTTTGTTAAAAGATTTTTCAGATCATCAGTAGGTGGCTGAAGTAATTAAATTTAATACAGCATTTGTTTTCTGAGCAACTAAAGGCTTAGCTTGTCACACTGAAAGCTATTTTCCTCTTGGAGTAAACCCATGGAGGTTATCCAAAAGCAGATTCAACTGAATGGCATCTGGTGGAACCTGGCTCTGCCTCACTGGTGGGACTCTGGGGCCATGAACACTCACACATCTTTTGTCATGATATCAGCCAAGGATTTCTTTTGCTGACCAATGCAACACATTTGAAACATTTTTTAAAACTAGCTACCACTTCAGATGTTCTCTGTGAATAACTCTGAATGTGCATCTTTGCCCTTACAATAATTTCTTTAGCACAGTCTAAGATTGGGTGGGTTTAGATTCTGTGCATTAAAGTAATTGCATCTTTCACCCTAGCACATTTTAAAGCAGAACAGCACTGCAGTGTGTGACATTAGCAAATATGCTTTTATCAGCATAAATACATTATTATTGAAATTAATAATTAATGTATGAAACCTTCATGTGCAGGCTGAATAAAAGTGACAGAGCCTTTCTCTAGAAAGAAGGAGAGAACCCTGAGTGTCAGACTTCAGAAAATAATCCATCTGGTCCCACTCACAGACAGACAGGCCACATCTCAAAGTACCTTGCAAAATCARTGCTCTCCATGCATGAGACACAAACTCACAAAGGCAAGAATTCAGGATTGAGCCTTAAGCCCTGTTCATAATTTGTTTCATTGTTCCAGCACATATGAGATATGTGAGACCCCCAGCAGCTCTGAGGCTCCTGTTCTGTTCCTGCACAATAGGGGTGAGTTAGGATTGCATTGTGTCCATATCCCCTCAGTTCTGGGGCCTGTGTAAGCTTTAAAGAACATATTTAGAGTTATCTGAATGAGGTTTTATGGTAATGTTGAAACAACAAAATAATATTTGGGAAAAGTAATAAAATCTCTCAAACTAAGATACATTAAAACTGGCTCAGTATATCATGCAACTCATTATGTGGAATTACATTATTCCTCTGAGCTATGAATTTATACAGTASTGGAAATCATAAGAGATAAGAAAATACACTTGTAGCCAATGCTGYAAGAAAAATATTTTTAATTTGATAAAATATACTTTTGCARAGCAGATACTTATAYGGTCAAYCTAGTACATATCTACTTCAAAAACTAATTTTATGTAACAAAAATTCATCAAAGCTRATGTTATATAATTTGGATTTGTCCRTTTTTTWCACTATTATCTTAATAATTATTTTGTAGTCTCATGAATCCCAGACTTTTTGRGATAGGTATTGCATTAGCTAGACTCYAATGGATCACAATGACAACTACTTTTAGAAACACTCCTGTATCACATGCACAGAACCCATCACCATGGAATATTTAAATAATATTGAATCCATAAAGAAAAATATCAGTTAGATGCAGTTATCATAATAAGCTGCATTCAAAAGGCTTAGAAATCCTAATTCTTTACCTATTTTCTACTTGAGTATACTGTAAAATTTGTAAAAAAATTACTTTCAATATCATCAATACAGAATTAAGCTGCAGGTTGCACAAAAATTCAATGCACACCTTGTGGCACTCAGAATTAAAAAGGCTGCCCAGGAACACAATGGGACTGTATGATGCTGGTGTAATTAACATATTATACCATTCATCACTTTGCTGGCCCATGGAGRCTTGTATTCTCTGCCTGGAAATATCTGATGGTTTTGCACGTTAACTAGAGATAAGATTGTTCACAGTTTTAGAGCTGCAGGTCAAGATGACTTCTAGGCCTCCCAAAACTGGAACATGTAGAGAATTTTAGTTAAGTGTTGCTGGCTTGAGGATATCTTTAAGAATGAGGAAGGAGCCACAAGCTCAGCACGACCAGTAGAAGTCCTAGAGCCCAATGTATTTTCATTTCATATTTCTGAATTACGAAGACAAGAGGACTGTAATGAGATTTCATTACCCAGAAGCAAAAAGTTGTAAGTAGCAATGGTTTAAAAAAAATCCTGAAGAAACATAAGGTGGAATAATGTGTTCTTCTGAGAGTAAAACAGCCGTCATCTTCTTTGGGATAGGTAGATGCTGCTTTCTGAGGGCTCTGGCTGCACTAAACTTGGATGRACTTCTAAGAAAAGCAGTTATACTTCTCTTTTGAATACTCCTGCTGCCAGAATGCTGAGGGTACCCTTCTAATTTGGGAAAGTGGACAGGGAAGAACAAAGGAGGRGGAGGATATAAACGCTGCCTGATTAACACGCGTGTATCTTATCTTTAAATTTTCTGAGAAATGTTTCATTTCCTCTTGTTCTCCAGCTGCACAGTTACTAAAGTTCTGCAAAAGTGAATGATCAAAAACTGTTATTTTGGGGCTCCAACTTGGCATTCAACAGTTGAGGCTTCTGTTGGTGAGGTAATCTTAGCTTGCCTTGCACTTTTTGCTGCCATATGGAATTGAGAGCAGCCTTAGACTCTGGTTTCTTCTCTCTTCCCTATTCTGATCCTACTATTTCCACTATCAACTGCATTTAATACACATTTCCAAACTGCTTACTATTGCAGCAGTATATCTAGCTCAATTTCTAATCAATTTTTGTAAGTCTTCCTGACAAACTTGCTACACTTTTGCTCTTGAAAAAGGAGATTTATGGGAATCAATAGCTTATGAGATTTTCTATTTTTCCCCAAATTTTCTCATTGCTCTGATGTTTCTTGCATTTCTTGAATTCATTCATGTGTATCACACTGATGGTCAGTTTGCACAGCCATTCTGCAATACAACTGAAAAATGCAATTATTACTATGATCATGGAAGCACTTGATGATTTTGTAACTTTAAAACAAGCTGTTATGGCAAGACAATTCATAGTCACACAAGAATGTACAAAACCAAAAGGTCAGAGGCTCTCTCATGGTACTCATCCTCAGAGGCATGCAGAAGATCAAACACACACATACTGAACTAAAGTTTTTCACTCAGAATTTGAAGTTCTGCTCTTGGGCACACTTGGACCATCRTTCACAGAACCCACAACTGAAGCTTTCTTCCCCCTACACCCCCATGGTTTCAATGAAYTTGCCTTCTCCAAGCACAGCTGGTCACTCCTTTCCTAAAGTGGCTTCACCTCTTTTGCCCAGTATGTGAGGGAGCTCGAACCCATTCCTAAAATAATTTTAACCTGCTTTTTCTATCTTCTGCATGATTTTGAAAGCAAAAATTGTTGTCTGCTGAGGTTTACTTTACATTAGCCTAAGGAAGGAATTTTTGGATTGTCTCACAGAACTTTTAACAAAGTAACAAGCAAGTTCTGTTCAGATAAATGAGCACTTAAAATTGGGTACAAAGGTACCAAGGTGTCCAACCCCAGTCCCATTCAATGAGATTCTGCTATTAATTCCCATGGTCTGCACCTTTGAGATTTTGGCACAAAGGAAATTAGATGAAAATTGGTTTCCCATGAAAGTTYATGTCATGTTTGGTGCAGGAATGGTTTGGCAAACACCCAGGCAAAGACAYCTGACTGCCTCAGGCAGGGAGGTGAGCATTAATTCTGCAACTTCTGCATCAGAGACTGCTGAGCAGAACAGTTGTCAAACACTTTTAAAAGCTAGACCCCAAATGCACAGAAAATGGCTATGGGATTAAGCCATAGATGATTTTTAAAGGTATCTTTTGTCTCTGTAGCATCTGTTYTCATTATGAACTCATTTTCTTATCTATGCCTGGGTCCATTTCTTAAATCTGAACACAAGACAAATATTTCCACTGCCTTACATGGGTAATTGAGTCTGAAAATAATACTTTCAATATGGTTAATTCATCAGGAAGATAAAAAATACATTTGCACAATTTTAGTACATCTCTTTAGTACTTCTCTTACTGTAAATGTAAATTTACATTAYTTAGTAAATTATGCTTATAATTATCTACATAATCTCAGCATCTTTAACAAATTAACAATRAGAAGTATTGGTGGAAAACAAGYCATATCCACTTGAAATAAATTATGCTGCTATTTATATCTGATACACATTCTTCCCAGYCATGATGGGACTGATGTAAGACCATCACTGCAGTCAGATATTCCTGTCTCTCAGACATTTCCTTGTTCTCTCTTGCCAAAGTGTCTTGTTAAMTGTTCATGAAAGGTCTTCCTAGAGACTGATATGCTGCATGGGATCCTTAGTTTGACTCTCTTTATTCATGCTGAGATCATATCTACTGATTTTCCAGCTCTTCTCCTCCAGGTTCTGTGCTGCAGTCCCTTCCTTTTTGAAGTTTCTATTTTCATAGATGACCATTACTTTCTTATATTTAATTCCTCCTAAGTGCTGTAATTTCCCAAATGTTTTTAATTCCATAAGCTGTTTCCTGTGATCTTCTCCAGACTACTTCTCAGCATGGTTTTCAGCTTTCTCTGGGGCTATATTTTTTTTTATCCACCTCTTCCTCTCCTCTCCCTTCCCTCAGCATACAACAGCACTGGCCTCCTCCAGCCATAGCTCATTTGTCTGTTTAGCATCTGTTTGTCATTCATACCCCTTGATGTTAGAACACTCATCTTTTTCATATTCTCATCTACAGCCCACTGTGAATTGTTGCACAATGCCTCGGAGTCACCATAAGCATTTAGTGCTATTTCTTCTATTGGGATATTTGCATCCTTATCTCCAATGCTCTCCTTTTTCCCCGGGAAGTTTTAATGTTGTCATCACTGTTTTGAATTTACTGTTTCCTGCAGCTGATCTTTAATTAGGAAGATGTAATGGGACAGTGTATTTGCACTCATTTGTCCAGGCTCCATGTACAASAATCTGTCCCTAAATTCAGAGTTTGTCAAAATGCAGGTCTTCCACTACTTTTAYTATATACAAGGGAGCCCACTGAAAATGTCCAAATTTGTCCTGACACTCGAAATTCACAAACACCACAAATAAACTGGCACCACTTCATGAACATAACATTGTAGAATTACTTTGGAGACAACAATTGCTAAAATTGGCATGTAGTAGCCATGCTCTTCTAAGCTTTTTCTGCTGTGTTTCTCTRCGCAGCTGTGGATCAATGCAAGACAAACAAGGTAAAATTTTAACAGAATGTTCTATCCTGAGGCTAAACTATTTTTTCCCCCCATTGCCCTGAAATTGTTGTAATTAGTATTTATTCTTGAAAAAACTTGAAGGCCATAATCATATATCAAGGCCCAGTTGTGACATGTAAATACCCCCATTTTCTRTACAACACAAGAAAGCTTGCAAGCMRTGCATCTGAGTGATACAGTGAATACAAAACAGATGAGGGAAGCCCAAGGTAACAGTGAGATGATAATGGCTGGTGTAATAAGCAGTGCTACTGCACCTCAACTGCTTGGCTATGATTAAACTAATGTAATAACTGCTACCATGCTAAGGAAAGGCATTAATAGCAGAATGGTGGTTTMTTGTCTGCTCTCTTCTGAAATTTACTCAGCACCAAAGTATTTATTAGAAACATATTTGTTGTGTACTCACTTTTGGATGTGCCATATGTTCCTCCACTGATGATGTAATAATTTGTGTTTATTTTTTTTTTTAAGTGCTGTATAAAAAGACTAAAGACAAAACTGGAACAAGTCACTAGATATCAGTGCTGAATGTGAGATCACTTTCATAGGAGGACAGTCATGTCTCTAACAAGAAGTTTGCTCTAATGAGATGAAGGAGATCAAAGATGATAGAAAGCAAAGCTATGCAATGAAACAGTGATTTAAGAAGCCTGGGACATTTATTTTATTTTCATTGTAAGATAGGTTACTTGCCTTACAGTTTGGTATTGTTTATTCTGGTGTCTGTACATGGTTTTGATTATATTAATTACATTATTGGCCAAATTCTAAACTGTTGTAAATCAAAATTACTATTCTGACTCYGGTGAATGACAGTGACTTATACCAGCTGATAATCTACCCTTCAATGCCTTACAAATGGAGGATAAAGACTTTGCAAGCCTTCTAAAAAGTTTGTTTGTTTGTGAAAATGTTACAATTTCTTGCTGTTTTGCAAATGGATAGAATTTCTTGCTGTAAATACTTTAATTACTATTATAAAATGAATTGAAATTTAATTAAAGATGAAAAAAAGCACAGTGGAAATTTTTTAAAGGATAAAACCAGCAAGAAACACTCCCAGATTTGAATGTCATTTTAACAGTAATTTGAACCAACATCTGAAAYGTGTTATATAATTTTAAACATATACTAAAAATTATTTTCTTCCAGCTTAGAGCAAGTGCAGACTCAATAGTTGTTCCAAAGCTTTTAGTTATTTCCCCCCCTCMATCTCTAGACGTAAACAAACAAGAATGCTAATTAAAAAAGTTACTTCAGGCAATAATCTTGTCAAAGTAGTTAAAGAGGGTTAGACTCAGCCATCAGAAGGTAGGGCAACATCTAGGGAAAGCATTCACACAAACACATTGCATTTATTTATCAGTGATTCTCCAGCAGTTTGAAACAAATGCCTTGGACATTATTGAAAAATATTACTTGTTCTCTTAATTAGATACTCAAAGGTTTGTTGGATTCTCTTAAGGTGTAAAATGAACATGACACTGTTCCAAAAGGCACTGATGATACTAAATACGTGGGCAGGTTTTACTGAAGATTCAATTCCCTAAATTGTTGTACCCTCAATTCCCTAAATTTTCCTTGTTTCTCAGAGGCTGTCACCAGTGGGTCCCCGTGCTGTTCCTGCACTGTGACAGCAATTTTGCTGGGGTTTATGGAGGGCCCAGTACACATGGGGAAAGCTGCACCTGATTTCAGAGGAGGCTGTGCACAGGCACTGTCAGCGTGTCTGCAGCTCTGCTGTGGGCTTCCCTGGAAAAGGGGATGGAAACTCAACAGGTTTCTGCTGGCTGAGGGGTTGGACACCAAATGCATTTCTCAGGGTCTAAGCAGGCTACACACACACCTGGAGTGCCCTCCAGGTGAAGAGAAGGTGAGAGAGCCCTTTGAGCGGGCAGAGCTGTGGTGGGGCCATGGACCAGGGCCTTGAGGGGCACCTGCTCTGAAATTTGGGCACAGCCAATGACACCTGTGAGATTTCAGCCTAGAAAGCATTTTCAAATGCAGTGCAAAATGGCAAGAACTTAAATGTCTCTTGAAAGAAAGCGAGCTCCAGTGAAGATCAGACACCCCCTTGGGCTGACACAGAGACTGTTCACRGAGCCCTTGAGAAAATCAGCAAAATCCCTGGGGAAGCTGAAAACTCCATTCCAYTGGCACTCACTGGTCCCCATCCTGTGCATTTCCAGGTAGCTCCCTTCAAACCAGACCCTTCATGTTGCAGTGAGGGACACAGTGAGGATTTGTAYTGATGGTGTAGCTCAATATGCCAGCCCAAGTGAACTTAATGTTCTGTAATTTATGCCTTTCTTTTTAAGACAACATGTCCTCATGTTTTTCCAAGAATAGATGTATAACTTAGTCTTTTGGGCACTGATCCATTTTACACATTTCCTGATCTGCCCTTGTGTTACTGGAAAACTTTTTCCAGGATGAAAGCTCAKTTTGTGCAAGAAATAAAATCAATTCAATTGAACAGAGATGATGGTTGCACAAGCATGTGTATATTGTGTTAAATACAAAGTTGACATTTATCAATATGATTTAGAACCAACCAGACAAATTTCTTCTAGTGGACCAAACTTTTAATGGTATATTTGTGTAACACTTGCATTGAACTTAGAGCAGCCTGTGTTCTGCATAATGTTTCAAATAGGAGTGCTAAAATGGTACATTTCTTTCCCATTGAACAAAGATTTTATGCTTTTGGCAATGGTTTTGTAAGATAATGTACTTGTTAGCCAAAAAAACCACTCAGAAAATAACCCTACTCCTACTTTGATGTACAACTATAACAACAGTTYTTTTAGGAATGGATATGACCCATTTTATTTTTACACWTTTTTTTTTCAAATGTCAAAGATAYTTATCTTATTGAAGRGCCTCTCCATGGATCATGTTTCCCTATTTTTTTCTGGGCTACTCTCAAGATGAATGAACTTTATCTTTCCAGGAAGTTAAATTTTTTATTTAAAATGTGAAATCTTGTTGAGTTCCAGGGTTAAGTGCATGGTTTCAAAGCTGATATACTTTCAACATATGGCTCTCTTATTTCCAGCTATATTTAACATTCTTTTATCTCGAAACATTTTACTCAATTTCTCAAACATTCTTTTATCTTGAAACATTTTACACAATTTCCCAGAAATKCCATTTGTTTAAAAATAAAAATAAAATTTTGAGAATAAAGTCTCCATCAGGATATCTCTCTCCTCTATTTACATACAGGAGACAACCCTGGCACCAATTTAACTCCAGCAAGTTGGAGAAATTCCACCTGGACTAAGTGTCCCACCATCAAACTGGTGTGTSTTCCAGAAGATGGTGCACTATCAGATGACAGCTGAGAGTGTTGAATTTCTCTTTGCATCAAGAGACACACAATCATTTATGCAGGAGTTTTACATGGGCAAATGGGCCCAAATGATTCCACTTTGTCCTGGGTCTGGCTCTCAGAGCACTTCAGGGGCAGCTTTTACAGAGCCCCAGGTCAGAYGGGGATTCCCACTGACTCTGGAAAGAGTGCACCATCTTCCAGACTATCCACATTTCATTCATAAACCACTCCCAGATGTTTCCCTGTTCAATGTTTCAGTTGAGGAATCGGGACCTGCGAGACACAAAACTAAATAAAGAGGAAATATTTGAATGTTTCAGAGTTACTCATAAGGGAAATGCTAAGATGTGTTTTTCGGAACTATGCTACTTCTAATATAATTAGGAAAGAGCCAGTCCTGAATAAACATGAAGAATTTGAGAGCTACAGTAATTAAAATAYGAATACAGTTGAGTTTGTGATGGMTAKCACTGTTTCATTAATGAAAGTGTTSTGTTAAGCAATCTGGATAAGATCCAGAGTGTTCCCCCCACAGAAGAAGTGATCCCTCTTGCACTTCCTTGCATCAGGTGCATAGCAGTGGTATTACACAGCAAGAAAAGACTACTTGATCTATTAAAATTACAAGAAATAAACAACTACTGAGGTTACTTACAATTAGGATATTCTTTAAAAGGCAGAATTGAGTTCCCTTTTCTCCACTGCATCTCACATCCAACAGTTCTGCCCTTATACCTGCACAAGAAAAAATGGAGTAATTTAAGGTTTTAATGAAAAAACAGGCACCTAATATGTCCTAWTCAGTTATAGAGATGTGACAGTATCCTTCTGCCTTGCAGATTCTCAGTAAATATTCTAACCCYCTCCTAGACACCTYCTGTATCAATTTTCTCAACTAGTCCTATTAAGATTTTAATTAAAATTTCTACTGTTATGCAGAGATAACATACAATTATTCCAGAAATATTTCTACAGTAGTGTAGAAATACTTACTGGAGCTGAAATTCAAAATGTACTTTCACATAGGAGGGCATAATCCCAAAATTTCATATTCTAGTGCAGAGGTAGCTCCCTTAGACCAAATCACTGTAACCTGGATGCAAATATCCTTTTTTTCTAGAAAAGTTTGATCTTTAGAACTTAAGAGTATTGTATGAACCTTTCTGTTTTAAATGAGATGATATTTTCTGTCCAAAGACATTTTTTTCTCAAATGATTTTTAATACTGCCTTACAAAACATGGATTTGTCATGAGAAAAGGTGGCTCAAGTGCATTGCACAGCCCCTTGTTTCCCGTAAGGTTCCAGTGAATTTCATTGAAATGATCTACTGGAGAGCTACAACTCAGTGTGAATAATTGGGAGACTCTGCCTGCCACGGATCCATCATGATCATCCAAGATAGCTATAGTCCACAGTAGTCAAACTGTGGGAAATGGCATAAAACTGCACAACAGCTACAAAAAACAACTAAGATTGATCTTCTAGTGCCATTAGGTCTATTACATTCAAGTATGTTAAAAGTGAATAATAATAATAATTTTTAAAATTATAAATAAAAATCTAACTAAGGGTTTTTATGCTACAAGGGCATAAAAAACAATGCTGACAGACTACTGTGAGGACAGTTCAAAAGGGAGATAATTTCTWTGTGAGATTTAAGTATGTGCTACTAATGTTTTTATTAAATGGTAAACTATACTTTGGAGATTTTTGATCATGGCATATATTGGAATTTACATTAARGAGAGATGGCTACTCATAGACATTACTGTTTATGAATCAGCTCTCTTTTATGTAATATACAAACTACCGGAATTATTTAAGGGAGTGCTGATACTGAAAAATGAGTATTGATTAAAAGACAAAAACAATCCCCAAGAAAATTAAACATTGAAATCAGACAAAAACATTAAAAAAAAAAGAATGAGCAGTGCCCGTAACTTGGAGTGCCACTTCCTAAGAAACACATACAGTAGCAAAATCTATTTTAATTGCATATGGGGACTTTGCCTGGATTATGCCCAGGCACATGACAAACCATTTCCAAGTCCCCTGTTGGGAGTAAAGGACAAAAAGGGCTTTTACTTGGCTTGTTGCCACTTTTCTCAGGAACAATAAGTCAGTCACTAGTCACAAAACAAGAGTCCCCTGCTTCAAGCCAGCCACCCCCAGGGAGGCTCTGGCTGGCAGCAATTCCAGGCAGCTCCAGCTTCCCAGTGCCCAGTGCTGGGGGCTGCCAGCCCCTCTCCTTGGCACCAGCTAAACTGGGCTGCCCACTCATCCCCTCTCTTTACAACTCTTCCTCGTTTCTCTGCATCACATTCTTTTTAAAAGTTATTGCATAGCAAAGAGAGGCTGTTTGAGACTCCAAGCCATGAAATATTCTCCTGATTAAGGAGTAGTCACATTCTATATTTCTAAATGGGACAAGTTTCATTGCCTCTGGCAAGAGCAATATGTACCAGCCTACTGCATCATGAGTAGGCTCAGAGTAATCAATGGTTAACTGGCCAAATGAAGGACAAAAACTAGCACTGGGGCCCCAGCAAGGATCATGATAAAGGCTTCTGATTCCTTGAGAGCCTAGAAGGTGGAGAGGTCCTCTGAAGACCGAGTTGCACAGTCCCTGTAAGCACTCAGCAAGTGCAGTTTGAACATCCCACAGATGTCAGCAAAGGCTGACCACAAAATCAAGGAATCTTCTCAGCCTGGCAAGACAGAAACAATCTCAGCCRCCTAGAAACTTGTTTTAATGAAAAGCAGGGGAAGAGGATACAGAAAAAGATCATTTGAAGTACACATTTTAAAAATATTTTTAGGTATCTTTAAAGACAAGGGACAGAGTCCCATTGTGTCATTTGTTATCATGGTACTACCACAAGGACTTAGCCTCCCTCCACCTTCTGAATTCCTMATCTGGTGATGCTATAGCTCAAAATGACATTTTATTTCCCCAAGAATCACACACTAGTTGAACAAATGCCTGAYAATGAAGCTTCATTGTGACTTTATTCAACATTTTGTATACTTGCACTAGAACCTGCTCTTTTATTTTCCAGTGCAAATCTAAGTATTTTTGGTATGGAACAGAGAGTTTTATCGGTGGATTGGTCTTGTAAGTGAATATTTTTCCATTAATACTTCATAAGTATTTTTCAACTAATCTCAGCATAACCATATTTGCTTTTCTTMTTAGCACGGTATCAGTATGATAAGATATGTAGTTCTCCATCAGATACAGTAAAGTCATCTTACTATAGATAAAAAGATTAAAAAAARTAAAATTATAATAAGACCTCTAGATATATCAGAAAAAACTCACATCAAGACCATAAACATTCTCATGCTTATGATTTGCCCATTTTTATATGTCAAATTTTCTAAATTTTAAATACCATTGCAGACTGAGAAAACAGCTRAATTGTTACTTTCTCTTAGAATTACAACTGAAATGTTTATAAATAGTTGATTCCCACCTTTTCAAAGTTCCTTGAAAATGCAATGTGCATTAGTTAACACACAATGCACTAATTAGCGCAATGAATGCTGGTTTATATGTGTAATCCTACCTAGAATCCATCTTTGCATTAGTTTCAGGTCAGAAAATAAACTAAATGCAGTATTTTCGTAACTGCAAGAAACAGATAATAGAAAAGCTGTAGGTTGGATTTCTGTGCTGAAGTTAATAACACATATAAATTGCTTATAAACCATATAAGCAATTTAACTCCTTTAAGCAACTTTGATCCCACCATCGTGTTTCATGCCTTTGTTAAAAAGTGACAACAACAGTTTTAATATCAATAACAAAATGCAAAAATAAAAATTAAGAATGAAGCCAGACATCCCAAGTGCTAAGTCTTTAAAGGAAAGAAGGATGAGGAACCAAMGAAAAGGCCCCCACATCTGCACAAACACTGCCTGGTAAATTGTTTTTCACACAACTTCAGAGTAAACATTCTTTGGCAATGAATCAGTCCCAGGTCTTATGCAGAAATGTTAATGCAACATCTCTCAGTTATGTGCATTTAATTGTTTTTGCAATTATATATCCTGACACTGAAAACAACACTATGCCCAAATAGATGTGTGCAATTTTGGGGGATTACTTTTGGAGAACTTTCTTAAGGTTTTRTTTTGCCAGTTTCTCTGATTTCATTCTTTAAATGGTATCCAACCCCCAAGGCAACTTTGATAAAGTCAATGAAATTTTACAGGTAGAAAGGACAAAAATGCAGCCTCTGGATTTCAAACAGTCACAACACCAGTCTCACCATTAAGCCTGACGCAAGAACCTTTTAATTTAAATGTAATCTCCAAAAGACCAAATTACYAGCAACATGTTCTCATTAATTCCTGTAAGGGATGCTCAAGCTTTGACCCCTCATTGTTCCCCTTATCGAGAAGTGGCTGAGTCATAGTATTAATAAGCCATCACTCATTTAAGTGGTCATTCACTGCTGGGCGGGGAAAAGATAGGCTCATCCTTTTGAAGTGGGAATGGGCAAGCAAGGCTGCTGTAATAGGCTGTGATTATTTTCACTATGAATGCTCTCCCAGCTTTCAAAAATTAAAAGGAGCACTCATTTTCCTGCTTGAGTATTTCTCACACTGGCAAAAAAATGAACCCTTTGAAATGTAAATGATTTAATCTTTGCAAACCCCTGCTTCAGAGGGAGGTACAGCCTCATTTACAAAATGAAGACATTTTAGGAAATGATTATCATTGTAAAATTGAGGTCAGCRGGGAGTCCGAGTTCAAACTCTTAGAATATCAGCAGTGTAACAAGTTTGATCTTCCTTACTGCATTGCTTGCATTTGCTTCTCTGGGTTCCAGCAGAGAGGCATTGTCAGTCGGGACTTGTTCCCACTCATTTCCCCTGGTTAAATAAAATAGTTATGCTTATTACATAGAGTTAGTCGGTCCAAAAAAATTTGGGGCAAAGCTAAAAATAAAAAAGGGAAGTTGAAATTTATTTTGATTAATGTATGTGCATATTCAACTTAGAACATTTAAAGGCTGACAGCACTGAGGATATTTTTTTTTAATGCTTAGTTCAAGCAGTAGTGTTGGGCAGTGTTACTATACTGTCCTACCAAGGTTTCAGAAGGAGACCACCCATAATGGTGAGAGAATATTTCACTTAAAATTTAAACATTAAATCCTTAATCTCTCTTCTACAACATCCAAGTAGAATGACAATTATCTTTGCTGGCATTRTAGGGTTTTATGGTATCAGTCAGGCTTATTATGAACTGATGGGGATGATAAATTTGTATAACAAAGTGCAAATGATAACAGCTGCCATATGACAACAGCCATTATGGAGAACTTCCCTGCACTAATGGGCATTTCAGCTGAAGCCAAGGGAAATCTGTCAGAAATGAGGATAAATCTGAGCAAAACAGAAAGTGAGAAGTTACAGAATTTTATTGGTGATCTTGAGATATAAGTTCATCATCTTTTAATCAGCGTTATATTCTTATTTTCAGTGGAGCTACTTATCTTTCTGCCATTCCTGAAGAACCATTTCTGTCTCCCAGCCTGATATTTTGAAAGGGATAGCTAAAATTAGAATGTCAAGATGTCATTTGCCTTACAAAGATCCCTGATGTTACACTTCAATAGGACAGATGAAATGCTGTTACTGCATGAAAGAAATACACATATATATTTACAGCATGCAAGAGAAAAATACCAGATTAAGTAGAATTCAGCACCTGTCCAATACCTTGAAAAARGATAGGTATGAATGAAAGGCTGCCTGTACTCAAAGTAATATAGTTTGAAGTAAGTCTAAAAGCTGGGTAGCCAGACTTTCAGGACACTTACCCAAACCAGCCTTAAGGAAGTTTGTCTTTATTAAAGACAAAAAGCAAAATATTAGCAGAGGTTTTTAACATCTCTCAAAAAGAGAAGAAAAAAAAATGGTTCTGTAAACAAAAACTGAGCAATTTTTCAAAATGACCACAACGCTGAAAAATGGGTTATAACATTTCAGAAGAGATAAAAAGCAAAGTCTGAACACCATCCAGCACATATCCAGCCTCAGTGCCTACTGGTTTTTCTGGTTGAAGCAGGTGTTTTGTCCGTGTGCGCTGGAGTGTGAGGCAGCTGTGCCCTGAGGTATGAAGGGCTGCATTATGAGCACCACCCGCTCCCTGTGCGAGGCACGGTCACAAACTGGGCCATTGCTGCCGTGCAGGAAAGCTCCACACCCCGGCCCGTGGGCAGGACTTCCTTTTCTCAGAGGAACTGCACACCTGACAAAGCAGTGCAGGTGCACAGTGCAGGAGTGGGATCAGAAACAAACAGGAGAAAACAGCCATGGCCAGTAAACCGAGGTTTCAGCACATGGCCAAGGGTGTCTTGCTGACTCCTGGAAGCTTTACATGAGTTCTGGATAGCACTGAAAGACAGCTGTTCAGCAGAAGACTGACTTCTTTCTGCCAATATTAMTCCTTTAACTATTTAAAGGCATCTSTGAAGTTTTAGACTTGATGCTTGTAACAGAAGCCAGAGTGCAAGAGGTTCTAGAGCTGGATGAACTTAAAATTTAGAATATCTGTGTTTTGATGAACTGATACTGTAACAGATAATTAAAAGCTGTTCCAGACTKTAAACTCCCTGGGACAAAGACTGCTCCTTTCATTTGGATAAAAACATCCACACACAGCATGGTGGGAAATAAGGTATCCCTCAGCCTTCCCCCATCTCACACTTTCCAGCAGAGCAGTCAGGTCACAGGAGGGAGCAGGATTCAMTGTAGACAAACTTTACTGAGTTAGAAGTGGAATCCAGGAAATTCACAAAGATTCTGAGATCAGAATTTTAAGCAGAGTATGACTTTAACCAGAAGATTTCTYATTTTATTATGATTATTATTAACTYTTTCTTATTGCAACAATGCTAAATATTGTGYCTCCCAGTCATTTTTTTTCCAGAAGGTTCAGATCAAAGGTAGGAGCACAAATACTGCATTAATTCAGGGCAAGATGTACCAGTGGAATTGTTTAGATRTGCTTCTTTAGCTCCACATTCTGGGCAACTAATGCAATATTTTACACAATATTTTAGTTTGGAGAAGTTGAAATCAATTCTGTATGACATCTTATGAAAYAATGAAGCAGACAGCTTAGCTACTTGCCTGGAACTCTTTAGGAATTATCTGCCTTGAACTTCTTAACTAATGCTGTGCTTTGTCATTAACTCGCTGCTTCTGAAGTTCTCACAAACAGCTCCCAAGTAATTTTCTTAATATTCCCTYCAGTGACAGATATTTTACACATTAAATCTATTTTTCATGTTAGCCCAGTGATCAAGAAGGCTGATGTAATCCACTGGGGGAACATATATTCCAGTTTTCATTCATGCTTTAGAGTATTGTCACAGTCCGGCACAAAGGAATAATCTGATTGTTYCTCATAAAGCAAGAACAAATCATGATTGAAGGATTTCTTCTATTTAAAGCTRTGCTTTGCAAAGCCTATTGAACTTGCTGGAAGAGTCATCTCCGATGCCTACACCAGCTACACAAAGCTGCTGCGCAGTTGCCATTCAAGGGCTAATTTAGTACCAAAAGGCCAATATTGCCGATTTGCAGATTACAAATATCACGAGATATTAATTTATTTACATTTAAATCAGGCTAAAAGATGAAGAGAACTTTCCGTAGATCCATTTACAATTAAAATGAGCGCAAGTTTGAATYACTTTTTTACGATCTGGGTACAGCTGGGCTTTGAAAGAGTTGCCGCCGGAGCGACGCAAGGCGCTTGCCTTTGACAAAGTAACGCGAAATTTGTGTAAGTGGGTGAAAGAGCATTAGATTCTATCACCCCGCAGGTCAGCTGGAAAACGCAATATGTATTCCGATGATGGGGACACAGAGGGAAAGGCAGAAAGCAGGTGCTGGGGACGGGGCAGGGGCGCGGCGCTSCCCGCGCTGACCTCCGCGCAGAGATAACGCTTTCACAGCCCCTGCCCCGCTCTTCCACTTTGTATCCAAGTCCTGCGCTGSAAAATGTAAAACCAGCACATAGAGCACGCTGCTTTGGAGGTCTGCCACTTGCATTCAGGCAACCATTTGTACTTTTGCAGGCGTAATCAATCTCCTGTTGCTATCAGCGGGGAGTGGGGCTTTGCTGCTTTATGGCTTAAAAGTAGTTTTGTGCAAATTCTGTTTCCCTCCCCCCTCCCTTTAGCTCCACTACTCACAGGATTTCCAGGGACATGGGCTAGAGCTGAGAAAAGAAGCTTGTTTGATTTAAGCACAGAGGGGTTTTTTGTGTGTGTGTTTATATTTTCTCTGCATCTATTAAGGGGTGAGGGGGAGAGACTTCATTTATATGTTAATATTAGCCGGCACCCTGACTAAACTGACAGAACTATTTCATGGGAAGCTGACAAATTTTGTCAGCTAGGCTATCTTTCCACATCTCAATAGTGGCAATAATCTTGATTAGCAAAACAATTGGGGGCCAAAGAAGTCCTGCTGTTCCAAAGACCCTCTTCTCAGGTTACAGTTTGCTAATGTGATGAATCCAGAGAGTCCTTCAAGCTTGAAAAAATTCCCCAAAGCAGCTGAATTTAGGCAAATGAAGGGAACCATTTTGGAGGCTGGACAAAAGGGGTTAATTTGATCGACCATGTCTCCATAGTCTTATAACAATCATTTACTTAACAAGCATATAGAGAGTCATTCCATGGAAACTGGTGGAGTTAACAGAGGAAGTTCGAATAGAATATCTGTTTATCCCAGATGTGTGGGAATTTTAGCCAAAAAACAACGCCACATAATTGCTGCCTGTGGTATTGATTCTTRCACAGGAACAACAGCAGAACTAAAGGGCTCTGAGCACGTCAGGAAGGCCTCTSCTATGAAGCAGTACAAGCTTCCATATTTATTAGCTTGTTGCATTGCTAATAAAATAATTAGAAACTAACTCTTTCAGGGAAACTAAATGAATTCAAAAGGTTTGTGCAGTCCTATTTGCAGTGCAATTTAAGGCAACTACTTCTGTTTGCAAAAATAAGAGCTTTTGTAATATTTTTTATGCATATTCATTAATCTGCTTGCTTGTTATTATATTATTACATAATAAGATGTTCTGAATTATATTTATGCAGCTCAAATCTGGTGTATTTTTTGTAGAGCAATCAGGCTGCATTTGTCTCAAGAAGAGGACCAAATAGTTACTGGAACTGTAAGCAGATGGAAATATACTTGCTCCAGGTCAGCATAAATATATAATCACCATATAAAATAGCCCCCTTATTTTGGGTCCTATCTCYCACTTATTTATGCACGTTATCAAKTTATAAGTTGACCTAAAATAATGAGATTATGTTTAATTCGCTGATGCAATTTTTAAACTTTCATGGAAAATTTTATTGTAAAAGTACTAATTAAAGCTTCCTCTCTTTCCACACACTTGTTCCCCTCTGCCCAGCAACATCTTTGGAATAATTTCTAATTCTGTTACTGACACAAAAATTACCATTCATATCATGTTTTGTAGGACTCAGGGGTTTGACCTGGTGTGTGCACACTGGTGAATATCGCAGTAAATATATATTTTGCCAGATATCAAATACAAGGTTCTTGAAAACTGCTGAACTCATCTGTCTTCTACGAGTTTCAGAACCAAACCTTATACATTATGTAAGTATGAAAGAGGAGAGGAAGAGAAACTCTAGAATTTTTATTTCTTGTTTTTTTGCATATTTGTGTTGCTGTACACACCATCTAGAAGGAGTCCACTCTTTAAAAGATGCCAGTTATGATTAGGAAGATTTTGATACAGTCAYCAAACTTCCTCACTTCAAGTTATTTTCTTGGTAACTTGGAATAATGGAAGTCTCCAACTTCATTATCTTTAAT
This sequence comes from Alauda arvensis, assembly GCA_902810485.1. Lineage (NCBI taxonomy): Eukaryota > Metazoa > Chordata > Aves > Passeriformes > Alaudidae > Alauda > Alauda arvensis. The sequence continues at coordinate 1,146,630 of CADDXX010000227.1, forward strand.
ATGAGCAAGTAAATTTTTTTTTCATTTTCCCTCAAATTTGTGATAGGACATGAATGGGAACATGATTTTAAAATTGGTTACTTATACACTTGAAGATAAATACAGAAAGTTTTATCCAAACAGAATTGGTCCACAGTCTTTGACAATGACAACAATCAGGAAAAAGTACATGCAGAATTTCTACCCATAGAGAAACTTCAGCATGTAGATTAATGCTTAGTTATAGTTAATTTCTAAGATGGGTGTCTGAACTGTGGCATCCGAAATTCCTCACTTCCTTTCAGTGTAATGCCTTTAAAGATCAGGTAACACAGATGACTCAGAAAAACTCTGTTTGATGGCAGGTGAAATTTTGTCYGAGTTAAAAACTTACCAATACCATGGCACACTTGCAGCCAGTGAAGGAGAGTTACAAGAATATGTGTGTCCCCAACTGTTTGAAAACTCTGCACAATGCCTCCATTTTTTCAGCATTGTGTGCTTCCAGATGTTCAAAACTGGGTTAATWTTTTGGGAAGCTGAGATGCTCTGTTTTATACCATCTGTCACACACACTATCATAGTGAGAAAGAGAAGGGAAACACACTATGAGACTAACATCAAACTGTTACATGGTCATTAAGAATCTCAWATTTTTTCATCATCTAGATCTCTACCTGTACACAGAAATCCATCCTATAACTGTCTCATTTAAGGCTGCTTTCAGCAGCACAGGTTGCAATGACATTACCAGCAGAGTAGCTGTGCAGCCCTCATGCCATGAAATTGATAGAAAACTCAATCCACCTGCGATAAGTAAGATTTTTTTTTCATTTTCATTTGTGCAATCTTTCAGAACAGCAGACAACAAAGTTTTGACCCAAACAAAAGCTTCTTTATGGCCTCAAGTTTGTTCCCTTTTAGGTTAAGGTGGTACAAACTTTCAAACAACTCCTAAGACTGAAATTTTTTTGCACGACTCGAGTGGATCAAACCTGTGATCCTGACTGTGCACAGCTTAGACTTGAGCAATGACTCTGAGGGAAGTTTTCCCTGGAAGAAGGATTTCCCCCCTCCAGCCAAGCCATTGGCACAGACACTGGAAGGCAAAGTGCCCCAGGCTGTGTGAGTGCACTGAAGTGCCTCCCCTGAGAGACCTGGGCAAGGCACAGTGCCTTTGGGTCCACTTCCCCAGCAGTTCCTTGTGAGACAGGACATTTCCTCAGGAATGTTTGTKGGTATTTACACAGTGAGTTCAGACAGAGACTGGCCATAGCTCCTATTAAACCCTAATTGTTCAAGTGACAGTTCAGATCCTCTGCCTGATACACTGCCATTGAGAGAGACAGGAGGAATTCCCATTAAGGTTTGGTTTAGGCAGGATATCCAAGCTTCTGGCTGTAAAAAGATGGAACTAGCATAGCTACTAATACTACTCTGTGCTGATATTTCCCCCTYTTGACATGATCCCCAAAAGTTCACAAGTGAAGAAGAAAGTGGCAATAAACATGCTTTGCACAATTTTAAGGAAAAAAGCTTTGGTCTGATTCCAGATATCGTCAGCAGGATGAACACAAAGGACAACATTTAGTTATAGATTAATAATCCAAGTACAAATAGTTCTGAACAAATAGAAAAAACATAAACCCACAATATTTAGCAAACCACAGGACAAAGATCACTCAATTCTCAGAGCTATATTATTTTAAAGTGGGGAAACAAACCATACAGAAGTCATTGAACTCTGTGATGTCAGTATCAAGGTGAACCAGCCTGAATGAAACGTGCCACAAAGAGTTATGAAATGTAAAATCCAASTAAAGCATGTGGAGTTTACATGAACAGCAGTGAACTCACTGAACCAGAAAATTGACTTTTTTTTTTCAAACGTTCTCAAACTTCTTTGATTTGGAAAGTATAATTCAAAGYTATACATCAAATAATCAAGGAAATTTAACAGGAAAGCAAGTTAACTATAACACTCATATATTATGTTCTTGTATATTCTTATATCGTATGTTAATGCCACTAGAATCAACTTGAATTATATAATCCTCTGCTTGCAAGGCTTTACCTAAAATAAGTAATTAATTGTCCACTTTTCAATCAGTAAATGAAGAAAACAAGAGACAGAAATATTTCTCCCACCAGGAAAACAGCAACACTTTTCTCTGGAGAGACACATTTTGAACTACTGCATAAAMTCCCACTGACCTTACACAGTCTGCTTTTGCATTGTGTTTTTCAACTGGTCATCCTGCAGCTCATGCATCATTACCACCAAAGAATTATTCCGAGAAAGCTAAATGCAGTGCAGGCCAGAACTAACATGTAAACCCTGCTCACTCACTCTTCTTTAGAGAACTAGAGAGAAATATGAGTTGAGTGTTGAATTTTGTCATTAATTTTGCATTAATACTTGGACAATAATTGTGTTATATCACWATTCTAGGGCATAAACTATTTTCTGTCACCCAGTGATAACAGCAGAATGGTCATCTGTCTATCATTGTAATAAAACCATTCTGACAGAAAAGGTTGTTAGATACAATGAATGCTAGGCTATCAAATTAACCATTATCTATCCACCCCAGACAATCCTCAGACTGTGTTTCTCCTCTAAAAATTAAAAGATACAACACTGTATATCTCAGGTGACTGGCACATGAAAACCTTCTCATTATATCAGGTTTTTTTAATAAATAATGCTTCCTGTAAGTTTACCTGCTCACACTCCAATATGGATCTTTGCAAAATAATCCTTATTGTGTGAGCAGAAAAAAACCCAACACATTAAGATTGRTACACTCATAACATAGAGACAAATACTTTTGTGCTCTGGATTTAAACACAGATACTTTGCTTAGTGTTGCAGTTTACCTCAGCTYTTTCCTGAGATCTGTTACCTAGTAATATTTTATGTAGGTGAAATGTCACAGAAATGGCTATACCCCTAGTGAAATATAAACTGAAACTTGCACAATTGTGCATTTTATTTTGACAAAGAAACCTGGTCACAGTTCTAGCTTTTTTTCTTTATGAATGTATTTCATTTTGCCTTATAAATAAACTGGAAAATTCCACATGTTTAAAACTTTAGTTCAGCTTTACAAGTCAACATTTATGATAAAATACAGTAGMGAAAAAAGATAATTGTTCATGCTTTGAATGATTACAATTTATATGTGAAGATTCCTGAACAGTCTGAGGTCTGATAACATTTGTCATAATTGAAGATTTCCCATGTACTCTCAGCTTCAGTTCTTAATGTTTGGTTAAATTTGTAGTACTGGGTAAGACACAAAACAGTTTTCTTTTATTTTCTAAACCGATGATTTCTTCCAATTCTTAATGAGATATGAATCCAACTTTGATCTTCAAGGTGAATCATTCATTAATCATAAACAAAACGATTAAATCAGGGACACATMAGCACATATTATAAAAATAAAAGCACAAGCCTTTTATTTAATATTAACTTCATTATGTTTTTATGTGAATTCTTGGAARTTGGTTATCCCAGCTTAAAGTTAATATTTCCTTAGGAAAAAAACTSTATCATGTGATTATTCTTCATGTAGTTAGGTGGCTTTATACAYGTTAATGGTTAAACTACTTCAGAAATCACATTAAACCTGAGTGCAGAGAGTTTCCACTGATTCTGTTGTGTCTTTGAATTACTCTGACATGTAATACAGACCAAAGTACATAATAGGAACGAAGAAAATTCACTGCTTTATGGAACTGCACATGATAGAGAAGAAAAAGAGGGAACTATTTGCTCTTCTCTCAGGATGGTCTGTTTGCCAGTCTAGTTCTTGCTCACAATTTAGAGTAAATCTGTAAATAAATAATCTTTCTTTCTTACAGTTTAATCTGTTGTTAATAAATGTGCCAATCCATTGAAAAAATATTCAAGCTGCAGCTATTCATGAGAGAGGAAAAGGGGTTCTATCTTTGATAGTTATCACCATTTTCACTAATAACTGGTAGGGGGGCAGAAAAAAATAAAGGAATGAATCAGTAAAGTAAAAGTTTGTATTCTGAGAACAGTACTTATTGATAGTACCTATCTCCTATCACTTTAAATTTAATAAGCCTCAAATTCTCRCACTTGGAGGATTTCCCTCCCACCAGAACAAGCATAAGGCCTGGGTGGCAGCTTTGAGAGGAGTTCCCTCATCTTTCTGGGAAAGCAACCGCTGAAATGTGAATGCATTAGCAGGAAAACTTCAACTGACAGAAGCCAGCATCCACCCCCAGGAATGCACTGAAGTAACAAATGGAATATAGGAATGTCTTTCCTTTTCTTTATTCTCTGAAGGAGCCGTCATTTAAAAGTTTGGAAGGCACATACAGAAAACCACAGAGCACAATCTCAGCACCTGTATCTCTGTGAKCACTTGACCTTTCAGGAAACCCTGACAGTTTTAGCTACTAATGAAATAGAGTTCATTGGTTTTTGTGTTTTACTTTTTTTCTTTTTCCCTGCAAGAATATATATGTTATATGTAACATACATACAACAGTAGATCTTCACCTGCTATCAATAGGCCACGGGTGCAACAAAGAGCCATGGGCTGTGTCTAACTCTGACAGGGATATTACATCTGTAAGAACTCAGAGGCTGCAGGAGATGCTGTCACGCTCAGGAGAAACAAAACATCAGCCTGAGGAAGCACCCAAGGCCCTCAGCATCACAGGCTCCTCTTTCAGGGGAGGCACAGAGGGAAATAGGAAAGAATGGAACAAATGGGAAAAGCTTCAAGAGGCTGGATAATAAAAGTCAGTATAACCAGGAAGTTGCTCACTGCTTTATCACCCAGGTATTGCACACCAAGGGCCATGCAGTGGTTAGTTATGCCGTAAGGTGACATCCAGCAGTCACAAAATCTTCCTCGGCAAGGAAGCTCCTAGATTCAACAAAACCAGCAAGAATACTCAGCTTTGTAAGCAGGAAGGCAGGTTTTAAGGAAACACCCTGGCTAATTGCATAGGAAACAGCAGAACTGAAAATCCAAACCAAGAAAGCAAYSTGCACYCACAGGACAGTTTGGTCCCAGGTGACCACAGAAGAGTTGAGACAATCGTGTCCTTATTTTCAAGGGTCTCTGAGTACTGCTCCAGTGAAACATATGGATCAGCTGGCATGGAAAMATCCCAACACCTCAAAAGACAAAAGACCTCACCTTGTGTCACAAAATGAATCTCCAAGTTTTCTGCCATCTACCCAAAGGAGTGATGCAAGTCCTGGAGGGCTGCTGCAGTGCCTTTCCCTCTGYCTCATCCCCCAACCTCCATCCTTTCAGAATGAGCCACGTAATCCTCGTGTCATGTGATATAGTCATCAAAAAGTGATGTACCTGCACATAACACATACAAAACAATATGAGAAGATATTTTTAAGAAGAAGAGAGAACCTTAAACATTAATAAGTAGCAAATCTGTGAAATCAAAGCATTTTCCTCCTTTTTTTATAATAGCCTTTCATTCTTTTTATGATTTGTCTTTGAAAGCTCTTAAGCTCTTCCTGTGGATGACAGTTGATATTGTTCTTCCATCCTGCTGCAGACAGCACAAGGGAGGGAGGGAAAAGAAAAAAAACCCTATTGTACAGCTTTTCGTCTCTGAAACATGATTTTTATAATTAATATATACAACTGAGAAGAGAAAGGTACGTTATAATGAAGTGCAATTAAGAGGTGTTTGTTCCTGTCCCACACATAAGATGACTATAATTTCCTTGGCTGTTTAGAAGTCAACCATTATCATTACATTTCACACATCTTTTCTACTTTTTTTTTTTGCACTTCTGATTTTGTTTATTTTCAATTAAAAACTCCAAATAAACATACATACAGAAAATCTGATATTCAAGTAACATCATCTTTTAATTATATTGTGCAGTGATCATTAAACCTAGTGCTTATACTAACCTTTGTGGATTTAATTTCGTAGGCATGAATGGATCTGTCAATTTTGCATTAGACTTCAATTCATGCAAGGGAGAATAGAATGTGCATTTACACAGCCTATATTGCATGCAACCACAGATGTATTATCAGAGGAGTAATTTAAAGCCATTTTGGCATTTTTGTTTTTAAATTCCCCAAATCCATACCACAGAATAATTTTCTCCTTTAAATTTTGTATTTATATTATTTGTATTACTGCAGTGACTGCCCTTTCAAATCCCACATCCACCCACACAAAGGAGCAATCACTGCCCTGGAGACCTTACAGAGTGACAATATTAAAGGGACAAAGCATGAAGAACAAGACATATTCTCACTGGTGTGATGGTGACATTTAGCCTYAAATGCAGCTTCCTTGAGAAGGTCCCTTCCCATTTCTGTCCTGGCTGAAGCTGGGACTAGTCCAGCTCAAGGCACAGCACATCAAAGCTGGGAGTCTTGGCTGCCCTAAGCCAGCAAAGAGCCCTGCAATRACTGGGGAAGTTCAGACTGACAGCTGAGTCTGTGTTTTGAGCTCAACTGCCATTAAACAAGTGCTTTATTCCCAGTTTAGATTTGTAAAAGCTTTATAAAGTGGGCCCAGAAGGAGCTACAAAGGACCAATTGCTGACAGACAAACGGATGCAGACAGACAAACTGAAAACTCAGGCCTGATTAAAGCCCATAGAAACACATGGAAAGATTAACACTGAGCACACTGGGCTCCTGCACAGAGGCAATTTACCTCTATATGAAGTTGATATTACTTTCTCTTCAAATAAGAAAATAATTTTTCTGTTTAGGTAGTTCCATTGCTGAAAATATTCTTTGACATTAAAATTACTTGATTTTTCTTTCTCAGTTTTGCTCATACTMTTTCTGCTGAAAATTTTGATAGACATAATTGTGTTTCTCTATGTGCATTTGTGCCAGTTAAGCTAAATAACTCATTTGTTCTTGCAATGAGTATGAACTGATTTACCAGAGCAAATATTTTCTTTCAATTGTTTTTGTATGTTTTTGTTTCTACAGAATACTTCCTGAGAAAAACAGTTCAGCTTTAGCTGGGACAGACTACTCCCACTCTATGTAAGACAGGGTAGTGCTTGCTACTGNTTTTTTTTTTTTTTTTTTGTGGTTGGAGTTCTAAAAATATCTGAAGAGATAAATATATTACATTTTCCATATTGGAAAAATACATATCTTCCTTTTATCACTTGAGCTCACTGGCTCATCTTCATGTTTGTGCATTTTTCCTCTCTCAATATACTGTTCCAATGAGTGATTAGCYTTATTTGGTTGACATGGAGTTGATATAAATTAGGAGATGGATTCTTATTAATTACATTATTCAGAAAATTTATCTACATTATTTTCCATTTGCTGTCTATATTAAGTGCATTGGTTTATAGTTGATATTTTCCTGACTTTAAAACTGCTTTCTTCAAATATAATATAAATTGATGGGAAAGCATTTGGAATAGTCTGAAATATTTCTTGAAACTATGCAATAGAATACACKATCAGGTTAACATTATCTGCCATTGATATATTATTTTGTATTGTTTCCCCTTTATCTTTCTGTTTTATATTAAAAGAAGTCATAAAAACTTGTATTGCAAAAAAGCCAACAATTCAATCAACTCTGTTGCAGCAGTTAAAAAAAAACTTCAGTTTGCCAAAGCACGGAGCATATCCCAGCTGCTCTCTGGTAAGAWGTGTCAGAGTGACCATACAGATTTCTCACTTGCTTGATGAAAGACAGACTTGGTGGTATTTGGACTTTATTCACTGATTAGAAGCAAGGAGCCAGCCAGAGCCACATCTTTCAACAGCTACAGGAGATTAAAAGTTATATTTTAAATGTGAGAATATAGCACCAGTTGAAAAAGTTTCCAGTCCTGCTAACTTTATCCTTTGGGTTACATAAAAGTAGTAAAAATAAGAAAAAAACTTCTTATCTTGGTCTCCTTTCCCAAACCCCKTATCAGCCCTTTCCTCCCACCTCCTTTTTCTGTTTTATTGGGAATCATCTCTAAAGCATCTAGAAGTTGTTGAAAGGAAAATCCTGAAGCTGCATGAGCTAACCAGCAGCTGCCCAGTGAAGCTGCATGCAGCCTGTACACAAAACTTCAATTACCAGCTCTGCTGAGTTCAAAGGGGTTMTTTCTGGGAATAAACTTTCTGGTGTTCTAGCATGGACACAGCCTGACCCAAATGGAGCAGTGAAAGTGGCTTTTCTCCTCATCTCTCTTGCCCTTTTTGGTGAAATCTCTTTGAACATTTATGTGCTACCAGATTATTTACCTACTTCTCACCAAATCCTACTCACTTCTATGACAGTATGGTTTGCACCTCCATTATCCTGTYAATCAGCCTTATAACATCTTACCACTTGTGTTATAATGACAGAAAACACTGAGAATTCAACATTTCAGGAGGATGAGCAGTGGAAATCATACAATTCCAGTGAAATCCATAGSTTGAAGTGTTCCACTGTTATAAGTCATATTGCTCTAAAGAGGGATTTCACAATGCATCTCCACTCCTCCTCTTTCCAAGGTAGTCTTTAAATTCAGGCGCAGCCCACAGTTCAAGTTTGCTGTGCTCAGAAAGGCTCTAAATGCTCCCTGTGGCACAGCAGGAGGCTGCTTTAAGGCAGCTGAGATTGGTGGGTGGGAAGAGAAGGCATGAGACCACAATTACACCCCATTGCAGTGATGTGTCTGGAGCTGCAGTGACTCCAGACAAAGAAGTTGAAGTGTATGGGAGATGATATCTCTTCAAGACAGACCTAAAAATACCTGTGGGGCTGCAGACTTGAAGCAATTACCAGGAGCAATTCAGAGTTTTCCTGCTGGGAGCCAAAAATGCTGCAGAATCATTGACAACAGACTGGAGTATCTGGCTRTGGGAGAAGTGAAGCATAAATGTTTCTGATGTACACTGGAGGGAAGACAAGATGTGAAAATCTGGAATAGGATTTAGAAGTGGACAGGATCTGATCCACTCAGGATACCCAACATGTAAACCCAAACTCTGCCATTTCCATGAAGCTAGGAAGAGTCTTTTAAATTCATATACCAGCTTCCTGGGGAAGAGGAAAACACAGCCATGTCCTAGTCACCATGTAAGGAATTTGCTTGTATGCCCTKGGAGTTATTTGGACTTTTCTGAAACTAAGTATCATTGAGATTAGCTCAAACAAGCAGCAAGTTTATTAGATGCAGACCAGTCATTTCTGATTTTGGCTAAAGAACTAGGTACAAAATTAATCTGGGGTATAGAACAACCGAGTCAAAACAGCAATCTAAAGTACTGAGTGCCTGAAACTGCTTCCTACTCCCATTTCTTTTTCTAGTGGAAATGCCAAACACAAGACCTTGCACACAGCATGAGAGAAAGACTTCTTGAGAAATCATCTTTGGCTAAGATCAAATTAAAAACTCCGTCCTTTCCCTGAATTGAGAGGGACTCCAATTTGTACTAGGAAAAGGAGTAAAGCAGTGTTTGCTGATCCACCAGGGTATAAGACTCAGAGCTCAGTCCTGGAAACAGAAAAAATCCCATTTGACTTCCCCACATTTATTACTTGATCAAAATATGAAACATGTTAAACCCCAGAAATAACATCTCAAAGATATGATATTATTGTGTAAACATGATAGGCAGGCTGGAACATATGGACGTGTCATGTAACAGACAGGAGTTTATCAGCTTACCCCTGAAAGACATCAGAGAAGTATTGATTTGAGCACTATTTGRACTACCCTGACCTTTAGAGATAATTCTGTGTGATTCCTAAATAATAACAACAAAAAAAATCCTTTCAATTTTCTCGTTGCATTGAGGCTCAGTATAGATCTAACTATTCAACAAAATGTATCCATGTCTCCCAGCTGTTGCCTTTATTTCCTGAGGTGTAGCTGACTTTTCTATGAGCTACCTTAGAATAAAACCATGCAGTAACTCAGAGATCAATGCACACCGTGAGATGCATTTCACACAAATGTCYGTCTCCCAACACATTTCTACACCAACCAAGTCTCTGGAGGCCAACAAGATAATCCCTAATTGCAGTGCTCATGTGGACACAACTTGCTTTTGCAGTTAGTCAATTTGAAGTTAGTTTTTTCTGGCAAATCCTCACACCTGAGTTCCTCCCTTCCTGCATTACCAACACCTGCTGTMCCACAGCACCCTCAGGTTTCAAAACCTGCTCAATGAGCTTCACAGCCTCCCTGTGTGGAGGAAGTACCAATTTATTATCTCCCTCTGAAGAGGAAGAAAATGTTTGCACCATGGAAAAGCTGGGTGCAATGTTTTTCTTTGAGGTCCACAGCACAGACCTGTGACTTAGGCATTTGTGGTTTGAAAAATTTGTAACTTAAGTATTTTTACCATCTGTTTATTTACACTGGAARCTTTTCAGTACTCATTAGGAGCACATCACTCATCGTACGCTCTCATTTACTCTGAAAATTAGGTGCTTTTTATTTATTTATAAAAGCTTTATTGCTGAGTTGTTTCCACTGTTTTCTCCYAATTTGTACATTCTCTTAATCTCTACATGAAGAATTATGTCTGAAATGTTTCAATTTTTATTCAGTGATCAGGAATACACACAAATGCTGCACCCATTGAAGCAAATGAAGAAGTTTTTCATTTCACTTGGATRTATTTTGAGCAATAATGTTCTCACAACTTGGTTGCACCACTATTTTGAAGACTTCTGTAAACACATTTGCCTATCCACATACTCTCCAATTTTACTTTTCAGAAGAAATATCACAGCTTTTGTGTTAGCTGGATTATGGAGAATGTTAAATTGTGGAATAGCTGGTTAAATTAAAATAAGCATTTTTTTACTAACCTCAGTGAAGGCAGGATTTCTTGATGGCAAGGAAAAAACTGCTGAAAGTGTATAATTTTCCAGAATCTGACCCTAATTATGGGAATACGATAATTTTGCTGAAGTCAGGTTTCTACAGTGACATTTCCACTGGCCCCYAAAGATGGGGATAGTAGAAACTTAATTCTCTGCAAATCTTTTTATCACCAGCAAGAAAAACATGAAGAARTACTCAGAATTAAGACAGATACAGACACCAGAAAAATACAAGTACAGATGTTGATGTCAGCTTTGACAGCTACACTGCTGACTGGCATATGCATGTTGACAGCTGAAGATGAAGGGCTAAAGTARGAGGAGAAAAATATTCCAATTCAATTTAATTGATGCAAATGACTAAGACATAAGTAAACTATAACATGAGCTATGAAACAGGAACACCAGATGCATGCAAATTGAAGTACTTTGTGWATTTTTATATTAAATACATATAGTAAGTGATCAAAGTCATGCTCCCTACCTGTAGGCATATTTTTAAAATCGTTCTAAGGAAAAATACTGCATTTACCATGATGGAAATGAAAGAACTAAGACAGTTCATACCCTGAAACAGTTAATTACATCTCATTTCAGTAAATGCTGATAGCCTGAAAAACTCTGCAGCCTAGAATTTAGCTGGGAAATACACTCAAGGATTGCTATTTTGCTGTACTTCAGGGAGCAACATACATTTCCTAGATTTATCCCTCTGCTCCCCATTATACCTTGTTCATAAAATATTCCCAGTTCAATATTTTATGATCAGAAACCCAAAAGACAGATTTCTGTTTCTCATGAACATTAGTTTCTCTTAATTTGACTTACCCTGTGTTTCTTGATGCACCCTTCTGGCTGAGGAAAGTGCTTGGAGATCTCGCAGAACTTTGGCAAAAATATTAAAGTTTCTGGAAGGTTTTTSTGAAATCACTGCCAGACTTGTTCAGCAGTTACCATATTTGTGACTATAAGTGAGCATATGATTTCATGATGGATCTACATTGAAGCCTATTCAAAATAACTTCTTTACACATTGAGACTATCAAAGTAAATAAAGATAAAGCTTTCTAAAGCATCACTTCTATTCCACCTTCTAATGAAACTACAATTTCAAACAAATTTTGAATTCTTTTAACTGCAGCTGCCATGCTTGACAAAAAAAAAAAAAAAAAAAAAAGTTTAGGATTTGTGACAATTTTTTTTTTTACTATCCAGGTTAAAAAAAGTTTCTTCTCTAACAAACTAAAGAAAAAGATACCAAAATAAAAATGCCTGTTTGGCACAAAATTAAATATATTCTTTAGAGCATTTTAACTACATATAAAAAGTAAAGGCTTCTGGARGTTGGAAATATAGGGATAGATACATGAAGAGAGGGAGGGGGGCAGTTTCAGCCTTTTGATACTTCAACATGCCATTTTTACTTGAGTATGCTCATCAAATTTAACCTGAAACCATCATTACTTTTAGGTGCCAAGAATCAAAGTGCTCAGTGAATTGGCATTTATCAGGAAAAAAATACAAACAGAAGTCATCCTCCAAATATCTACTGCAACTTTAAGTACCCTGACAGTAATGCCCGTTGCATTGTGTGTTTTAA
>CADDXX010000227.1:1159170-1174908 GCA_902810485.1 Alauda arvensis
TCACAGCACAGGCTCTCCTTGTGTCCCTTCTGACCCTGATCCTGGGCTGCTCCCACCCAGGGAATGCCCATGAAATGGGGATATTCAGGGCCACCCTTGGCTCCCTTCCCCTCAGGGTCCTGCAGCTGGAGCTGGCTGCTCCTGACAGCCTCTTTCCAAAGTTCCCTGCCATGGCAAGCTTGGACCACGCACATTGTCCTCATAAATAAGGGGCAGGAGGGCTCTGAGTGAAGCTGTAGTTGACTCCAGCCATGGGACAGTGCCCAGACCTCAGCCCACACTCCTGAGAACTCCATGATGAAGTMAATTGGCAGGCAGATTGAACAGCCCCAACTGGCCATGAGATCTCTGCTTTGAGGTGAAGTCAAGTGACCCCTAAGCCTTGCAAAACCACTGCTGGAATRACACTCCTGCATTCTGCTCTGTATTTCTCCATTGATCATCTGAGCTGCAAGCTGTTTAGGCAAAGGACCCCACTTAAATCAGAGTCCAATATCCAAAAATCAGTGAACAGGAAAATGAAGGAATATTATCAATTAATTTTTTAAAATACTGGACACACACACACATGCACACAAAAGGTCAATCAGGCAAGTAAATACCATTAGTCAGGGGGAAGTCTGTTTTGTGGGTGCTCCTATTTTAAAGGCTCAGTATTCATGAATGAAACATATTATTTCAGTCCTCAAATCTGTGTACAATTTACCRTGAAATGTTGATTCATAATTCTTCTCAAGCTTTTAATGCAGGAATTATATGTATATTTTAAGATAACGATACAGGCCACTTCATAAACACTGTCTTTGATGCAAAAGATCAGACAACTGTTACTGGCTTTTATTAGTGGAGGAGGAAAGTGAGGCTTGGCGTCAGCAGACAGACTATTGTATGTACAATATCTGTGACTTAAGTTTACTCCAAGTTGGCTCCTTTGTAAATTCCCCAGGCTCTATGAAATCTAGAGTTGGGGCTGATAAAAACACTGAAAAATAAAAAGGCATCCAAAAAAGCATTTTATAAATGCARCATATTTTATAAAAAGCAATTTCAAATCTGCTCCAGGTAGACACATAAAATCTTATGAATAAGTTCAAAGCATGGTTAGAAAACTTTTATGCACTGCCCTTAAAATAAAAAAGAATGCATATGCATGTTTGGAGAATCTTTGATATAGGTATGTGTGTGCACWCAACTGAGTCTGAATTAAATAGTTTCCTTGGTATGAATATGTAAACRTCAGGTTTTGCTAAATAAATAACTTTTATTTTTGCTCTGACAAACAGATGCTGCTGCAACAGATACCCAGCTCTCTACTTGATTCACTTTCAAATGAAGTGTGTTCATTTTCTGGGAAGTTCCATAYCTAATAAGCCAATATAGGGAACTGCCCTAGGGGCAAATGATGGACCAACCTGCCTGGGGCAGGGGTGTAGGCGGGGGAAGCCAGGGGAAAGGCCATGTTTGTGGGAGATCTGAATCAGAAAACAGCTGTTCATGAGATCCTTATATATCAAATGTGAAGGTGAGTTCTTGTGGTGGGATGTCAAAGAAGCAGCTGTGAAGTGTTGCTGTTGTCTCTTCTCCTGGACAGTGAAACCCCCACACCTCTGGAGGCACACAGGGATTAATCACTGAGCTGTTGATAACAACCAATGTACTTTTTATAGAATATGTCTTTAATTATTTCAGTGCTACTTATGAAATTTAAACAGATTAGCATTAATGATGAAAAAGTACTTCCTTTCATCATGCTCACCATCTATCAAGAACAGAGACCCCTTGTAAAAGCCTGCTAAGTTCTTTGTTTAAAGTGAGGAAGGGGAAGGAGGTGTTAACCTGCTTGCTCACTCCTTCAGAATCAGATTTTGTGTATTCCAATACTTTTGTTTATCACTGTTATTACAAACCTGTATATTATTGGCTTAATGCACTTAGTATCTACAGACCAGTATTTTCAGCATCCATTTAAGGTATGCTGCCATTAAAATATGGAATTAACATGAGGATACCRTGACTCAGCCTCATGACAGTGAAAGCAGAATGTGAGGCAAGGGTTCTTCTCCTAAATCCTAACTTTGAAATCCACACAGGAGAGTCGTGCAGTGGCCAAAGGAATCCATTACCAGGAGTTCACTAAATGAGTGTCATTCTGGTACCCACCACTCCATTACCAGCCCTAAGAGAAGTACTGGGGTTTACCCTGTAAAATCTGTGGGTATAGAATTGAATTGAATATAGAAAACAGGTAAAGTTTACAAATAATCATCTTTAGAATGTATTACAGGCTTATTATAAAGTATAACAGAAAGAGCCCAGCCTTAGATAAATAGACATTCAACTGTTCTGGGAAAAATATTTGAATAGGAGTGGAATTTTGGTTAAGATACCTGACTAAAAAGGAGGAAAACTGCATTCTCCTCTATGCTTTGTCCTGGAGCTCATGAATAATGATCTATAAATCTTTGATTCAAACCATAAATTCATAAGTTCTTCTAGCAAGCAGTGGCTTAAGCACTTACTACTGAATTCAGTGCTTCTCTTACTGCTGTTTCTGATATTCACCTGGCAAACTGGATTTGGGTTGAAAATAATGAGGCAAAGATGAACATTTGAAAGACACCTCTGTTTCAACTACCATATCTGATATAATATCCATCTTTGAGTATGGTATTAACCAAAATCTTTCTTACTCTGGGTTTATCTACCCTCCTACAGCCTGGAACAGGATGCAGAACCAAGAGTGACTCAAAAATATACATTTGGACAGGCCTAAGGTAATATTCTGAATAAAATAATCCCTGACAGTAACATACAGAGCATTTAAAGAGACAGATGAGCAGATAAAATGAGGTATTATGGGCCAATGTAATTYCATCAATCACAATTGGAGTGTGGCACCCTTTGGAACAGCACTGGCACGTGGGAGCCTCTTGGAACAGCAGCAAAGGGGAAGATGAGGAATCATTCATCAGTGCTTCTGACCTCCAGAGAAAAGCAAAAATATCAGAGGCTGGGAAGTAGCTGTTTAGCATCCCCTTATTTACCCACTTCATTTAGTAAATGTATTAAATTAAACTGCAGATGTTCTGCTGTCAGCACAGCAGGGTAGAGGCAGAGTATTAGCAGGCTCTTCCCTGATAGAAACATTTTATGTACTGTAAATAAACAAACACCATTTTGTTAATTAGTAAATGAATTATTTTTCAAAAATKCTCCACTAGGCTCTTTATAGCCCAAGCTACTGTAGTTCCTATTTTAACAGAGATTTTGCAATCAAAGAGRGAAAATGTTCAAGCTCTTGGAAACTGTAGCTCTTGAACAACTAATTATCACTTTTCCAATCATGTTTTAAGCTAAATATTTTATCAGTMCTTCTAAAATCAAAATCACAGTAACTAGACTGGAAGGAAAATAACTTAAGAAAAATATCAGCAATATCAAGCTCATATAATAAACTTTAATTTTGAAAATACTTTTGCTATTAATGATCAGAGGGAGATTTCCTAATAAATTTAAACACAAAGACTCGTATCAACCATCCATGTACTCTTATAAGGAATCACAATGAAAGTCTTATGGAAAGAAAGTCCATTTATAGTTGAGAGAAAAAAACCACACAGAAATTCAACCCCAAACTAAACCTTACATCTGATAGTTACATGTCATTGCATCATTGTGCTCGTTTGTTCCAACTTGCTGGCTCAGTAAAGTTTTTAATAGACAGATGGCTAATTTTATCATTTCAACCCAATTTCTTACTGGACCGRCTCCAAAGATCCAGTGTTAGTGTAATGCCATGGATAAAGGTCAGCAGAATAAGAGGAGAACATATGCTAATGTCAGCATTTCACGTAGTCCCCTTTAACAGAATATACAGTGCTAAGCTGAGGGATTTGCACTGGCTCAACACTAACACCATATGGGTGGCCTGTTGAAAAGTAATGATGGCCTAAGCACAGAATCTTAATCAGCTACTGATGGCCAATGAATCAAATAGCACCACACAAGTAATCACTAAGTGATTAAAAAAAATTACAGAAGATGTATTGCTGAAATTACTCTGCTAACTAGAGAAGTGATTTTGTCTTAGCTAAAGCCTGTCACATCATTACCTCTTAATCTTAACCCCAATCTTTTTTATCCTCATACAAATCTTTCACAAATAAAAGGRACTCAATTTTTGGTTGTTATGAACATTTTATGTGCATAAGGAAAATGTACCTGCAATTTAGTAACTCYACATTATTGATTTTAAGAATTTATGAAAGGCTCACATAAARGGCTGTACTCCTCTCTGCTGTCAGTGAGCAACAGGAAAACTTCTTGCAGATTTCATAGACAAGCCTTTATTTATTTTCAATTTTTTTTTTTTAATGATGGAATTACTTTTGGTTTYATTAGGAAAGCAAGGCTTGGCTCTGTAGTCTGTCCCACGCATTACTGCTGCACACGTTAACRTGCTGCTCACTGCACAGGGCAGGTTGCCCCACTTCACAGAGGTCTGTGCAGGAGATCCTTCACTTTCTTTAGGAAAAAAATACTGCCTGCTTCAGGTAGCCTTGAACATAACTGGAATTTTTCAGAGGCAAGGCCATAAGGTTATATAATTATGATGATTAAATAGATTTAATTTCCCAAATAAATAAATAAATAATCTCTTAATTGAAGAGTTGCAGACAGTTTCCTCAAAGGAGAGGTGACAGAAATGCCTGAGAASTTGTAGCATCACTCCTATAAATCCAGTTTCAAAGATGAACTCACTCTCTCACCCCATGTTGAATTCCACSATGTATCTCACAGGGAGCAGTTTTTTACCACAGCTGAAGCAAACTGTGTAATCTAATTTGGGGCAGTCTCTTCCCCTCTTCTCAGGTATTTTCATTTTTTTTCCTCCTCCATTTACTTCAGCAGAACACAGAAAATTTTCCATTGCTGATAGGAAAAATAGAATAGCTTAAAATCAGATCAGCAAGAAGACATTTACATCTAAATTAAATGGAGGGAAGGAGGGAAGGGGTTTCTGCCTCCTTCACTCTCACATTAGCATAGATTTTTTGTGAAGGACACTGAAACTTATCTGCTTCAATCTGCAAAGAGATGAGATGATTTCAGTTTTCAGCACGCAGATGTTTGGKTTGTGTACAGTTGATTTACACGCATTTAACAGGGGGAATGGGGGGCTGGGGACAGGATGTACAGAAAAGAACTCAGACCAGAATGCTTTTTTCATCAAAAACTGCTGTAGTCTTTTAAAAATAAGCAATTACGCTTGAAATAAATAGTTTCAAATAATTGACCTTGATACTCTTAGTTCTGAAGTAGTGGGTACAATGCTACCGGGTATGAATGCAAGATATTTTTGTAAATAGAGGTTTTGCATTAAAGTTGTACCCTTCTTTTCATGGGACACAGTTTACACTAAGAAACACTTCACCATGCAGATGGGCTACCCTCACAAAGGGAGAAAAGAGATTTTAGAAGTGTTTCAAATCCTCTTTTATGAAAACTGGATCAATTCTAAACCCAAGTAGTCCCTGCAAAGAACTTTGTTCCCTAAATTTCACTTCCTGAAAATGACTACTAACCCTTTCAGGCATGCCCACAGGAATTTGTTCAAAACAAAACAAGTAAGTGGAACAAAGCCTAAGATTCTATCTATAGAAACCAGCCTTCAATAATGCCAGAAAATACCCTCAGAACACAACTTTTGTAAATAAACGCTTCTATCATACTGCTTTGAGGAGTTTATTTAAATATCCAAAATGTATTGCATTTTATTTTTACCCAATAMGTACTGAAAATAGATTCCCTTGCAGTGGAATAGCTGTCTGATTTATATTTAAAATTAATCTGGGAAAAGAGAGAGACTCATACWCTAGAGTAAAACTTCTGCATAAAGCTTAGAATCAATACAAATAGAAAACTGTTTTCAAGAGATAAAAGTGATTTACAACAGAAAAATCTCAAGGTAACTCAAAGATTATTTGAAACTAGTCAAGGAATGAAATCCTTACAGGCTTTTTAATAATCAAACCTGAATAACTRTAGTCTATTCTTGCTGCTAATATGAAATGTTCTCACTAAATTTAAATATTGTGAAAAAACATTCAGACTAAAAACAAAACACAGCTTAAAGAAATGTCAGACATGTACAAAATTACTGTGAAAGAGGAAAAAGAAGAAAGAAAACCCCCCAGAAATTAGGCCAGTTTTTAGGCTACAAGCCAACTGTTTGCTCTACTTTGCTTTATTTATTAGTTCTTAAGGTATTTAAAACTTCGGCATTAAAACTGGAGAATGATTTGCAAATGAATGCAGTTGCAGTTGTGAAAATATAACTCACAGCTGAATGTGGGTTATTCAGACAAATGGCTGCTTTGTTAGAGGAGGGGAAGTGAAGTTCTGTGTTAATTTATTACAAACTGCAGCATTTCAACCCTGATGTCCAGGCAACAATGTTTTTTATTTCAAGTAATTTATAAGTACTTCCCATAGCACTTAACAGTGATGTCTTTGGCTGTTTCACCATGGTACAAGAGTGGATATGTATTTACTGTGGGAATTTGTTTTTAATAAAACTGTTGTAAGGCATTTTTATTCCTTCTCTTTGTTACATTAGAAACATTCTYTGCATAAGTAATGTATTTTTTCCGACTTGAAAGGCAGCAGATTATGGCCAGCACTGTTTTTGGTTGTGTAAAATGATGACAGGCTAAGTGATTTCTCAACCAAAGCAAGTTGTTTCACTTGTCATGATTTAATTCCCACCCCCCYGCCACTTTAATGCTGGTGATGGTGCATGACTTCTGTAGGGTCCCTGTGTTGGTGCAGTCMTGTCAGTGCCCAGATGAGATCTGGGCAATATGAAAATGAGAAAACAGAAAAAGAARTGCAGTGTCTGACTACCAAAAATAACTGTGGCATCACTGGAGAAGTGATGAGGAACCCRCCGTGTCAACAGCTAAAATTGCTTCAGCATTCCACCTTTATGATAAGAAAAAAAATTAAATTAATTTACAGGCAATCTTCATTTAACTTCAGTTTAGATGAATATTCAATCAATGGGTATGGCTCCACTTTTGTAGGGTCCTAAAAACCTCGACATCAGAAAYKTCTTCATTCATTTAGGTAATACATAACTCAAAATAGTCCTGGAATATATTTATCCTCATACTCTTATACCATTTGTTTCAAAGGGTTAAATTGTTGCAACTCTTATGGCAAATACAATAATTTTAAAGTAATTTAGTTTTGAAGTTTTGAAATACATCTTCATTTAAGTCCCTTAACACAGGTTGGTATGTGTAAATATGTGACATTTGATTTCTTCTAGYCCTAGATTATGTTGCTTTAACAAGAAGAATATTTATAAATAATACCAYAATAAAGCTTCTGTAAGAGTTGTTTTACACTTATAAAGCAAAAGATTTGATAGATATTGAAATACATAAAAATTTGTTGGTAACAAGTTTGTTTCCTTGGGCAACTTTAAAACTGTTAACTTTCTGAGCCTCTTCTCTAAGACTCCTGCTTAAACACAGAGGGTGAGATTCATGGTAATGTTAATTATTTTTTAGTTTTCCTTTTAACTTTGCAGAAAAAACCTTAAAAACAAAAAGATTGCTGAAATGAAAGCCTCAATTCCTCAGTTAGCAGGCTCATGCTAACTCATGGAATTTTATTGGCCAAATCCTGACATTCAGTCCATTTTCAGCTACTTTATATCTACCTCAAGCCACTGGGACATTATTTATCAGAAACATTCTTGAGCAAACCTTGCATAAAAATTCTGCAGAAAGTTTCTCATCTTTGGTAAAAAAATATTTTTAATCCTTTTGTTTCATGTATTTGCTTTATTCTCTTCAAAGCAGAGAGAGGAAAAAAAATCAAGAAAATGTTCCCATAAAAATGCTCTCAAGATGTAATGCAGGGAAATAGGAAATTTCAGCTCAGAATATAAGTGCATATTTGGCATTGTTTTAGAATAATTTCCATAAAGCTAAGCAAACACCTAAAAGTTCTCTCACGAGTGGAAACTTGAGGCTGTCACATTTTCTGTAATCTTAGAACTTTTCAGTAAAAGGAGATGGAGTTTTTGGTTTGGCTCAGGATTTTATCTCAAAACCCATGGGTTTTTTCCTTCTCTTGTACAATGCCAAGTATATTTATATACTACTCCTGAATTATTCTAATATATGTAAATATTCTAACACATTCTAATTATGTGTGACCAGACCATAAACCCTGAAAGTAGGTTTTCATATTTAAAATGGCAGAACAGACTTCCCTGCTCCCAAACTGAGTCTCCATCCCCACAAACATCACACAGAGACTGTGGGGAGGAAAACCCTGCAGAGCCATCTGTGTTTCCCCTGGGTGCAGCTGAGCTGCCACCAGCTGTGCATGGAGTGCCAAGGGAGGGGCACAAAATCCATGGAACACAGATAAAACAGCAGACAGCAAATTCCTGTGCATTTGTGGGGCTGGTTCCCAGTGCTACACCAGCAGCTGGGAGGACTGTGAGATGTGATTTGTAGATAATTMGATTTTATCTATAGAGTTGGAGAAATTGGGACGTGAAATACCAGTTTAGGGTTATTCCTGTATGTTCTCAGCTCTCTRGCTGAAGCTGAAGAGAATGGACATCCCTTACAATGCAATGCTTCCTGAAAAAGTTTCTGTACATTGAAGTGGATTACAAAGGAAACACCCCAGTGACTTCTAAAACAGGTCAAAATCATAGGAGTTTCAGTAACAGTGAAGGGAGTTTATTAATTTTGTGCATATCCACTGGAGTTCTTCAAAACACAAAATGATTAGGGTGTATCAGAAATCAGTGGGACCCAAAAAGAGGCATGATAATAGGATGGAACTCATGAAAGAAGCACTCCTCCTTAACTGCAGGGCTCAGTGGGGGACAAGGCATCTGTTTCATGAAAAATTAAGTCTTTGAATTATGCTGCTTTTCAGTGAGGAACAAAACTAATACCTGCTGTCATTTGCCATGAAAAAATTGTCAGAAAGYACAACAGCTCACTGACTCAACAGCTTGGTGATCGGAGGTATTCATCAAAATTTTAGAAACATCACATCCTAAATGAAAAACTGAACCAAACAACCCCGATTCCAACCATGATGATTTTCCACACCATCAGCATGCCCTATCCACTTTTCTGGATGATTCCTTAAATACATAAAGAATTCCTCTGGAAAAACTTGAGCTGCCTGAAAAGTTACCCAGCATTTATGCTACTTTATTTATGCTTTCCACTCATTCTTGGATTTTTGTTTGCCTGCTATTAGTATTTTTGAAAATGGAAAGGTTCCTACAGATAATTCTTCCTGTCAGYCTCTAAGAATTGCATTCAATAAATATTTTAGGAGTACATATACTGAATAAGCTTAAAAGGGGTAAAGAATAGTGTTTAAATAACCATCCTTCAGCCATTGTCACATCTCCAACCTCTTTGTGGAACCATTTTCTGGTTTTTAAGCCTGTGCATGCTTTGAATATTTTTTTAGGAATAGGCAAAGGAGACAGATAAAACCAATGAAGAGAAAACAATCTACTTGCAGAGTGTGCTTTTGGCAGATAAATAAGCTTATGTTAAGTTACATCTTATACTCCMCTTAGGTTGCTTCAAGACAGTCTAGACAGGCTCACAGGAAATTATCCAGAAGAACTCTGAGGCATGCTAAGTAGGGCACACACAGTGTGGGATACACCCGCATTAAAGCTGTCTCCGCATACTTCAGCTGCCTTGCATGCATGCATGCAGATACAATTTTAAATACCACCAGAGTTTTTGTTCTCCTTGTTGTGCAATGCAGTTTTTATTGCCACAACCCCTGTAAYGTCCCAGGGAAGGTTCCAGGAACTATGAAATAGGCTGTAACAYCAGAAAGTCTTGGTCTGTCTTTTGGGATCTCCAGCGTTCAGGTATGTGGTTGTCCAGATTATTTCCAGACATTTCATCACACCATGCTGATTGGAAAGTTGTTGGTGTTTTGTTTTTTTTTTCCAATCTGCATAATTAGATTGTCAGTTTTTTCTCTCTAGTGAGCACCAAAAATACCTGATAGCTTATTCTGCTCCCAAGGCACAACTCATAACTGCTGGGATCACCACCACCAAACTGCAAACTCACACTAAACTGCTTAGAGGYATCCCCTGGGGGAAAAGAAAATAAAGTAGAAAGGGTCCACCATGACACTGAGGCACAAGAAAAACGTGAATTTGCAAGGCAGTGCTTTTCTTCCTTCCTGTCATAGCTGACAGGTCTCAAGGTTGAGAAGTTCAGGAGTAGAATCATGAGAAGCTGTATTTTTAACTCCCCTGCCCTATAAATTGGACATCAGAAGTACACAATTTTGAAGGAATTTGGAGTCCTCAATTTTGAACGTGCATTTAAATCACTGGGATTAAAGGAGACCCCTCAGAGACTCCATGAACAAACCAGCAGGATCCCTATTTGAAGACAAATAGAGYTCATTCTTGTTCTAATAAGCATGCTCACAATAACAGGGCACTGCATTAAAATTGTTACAGATAAATGGCACCAGAGTTTGAATGAATCAGGATGAACAACTAAATTTCTAAACACTAAGCCTTCAAGATCCAGTGCTCCAAATCCAAGCTTATATCAGAACACTCAGTTATGGAGCCAAAAAASTCCTAGAAATACAAGCAAAAGCAGAAATATCTACACTTCAGTCTGTATTTGCAGTGCAGATGACAGTCAACACTAGACAGAGTGGGAAGAATGAGGAGGGAATGGCAATTACCTCTTTCARTACATCTGATGGCTTCTCCTTGACATGGTCACTGATATTTTTAAAGCCTGGAAATACAAGAAYAGTGCATTTTTAACTGTATCTCCAAGATAACTGTAGCTGTACCTCCAAGAGAGATTGTAAATATCTGCATTCTTCCCTATTTTACAGTTAGATATATTCTAGTAAGCCAAAATAATTACAAGCCTTCTGCAACAGGCATTGAGAGGCACTGGCACAAATGTTTTGCTCTTTCTTCCTGTGWATGTTTCTGTAGTCTCATACTGAGTGAAAAAAAAATAAAAATCTGGTTTCCACAACAACTTATTTCTACCTATTTATTCTGAACATACAGTAATGGTAGGCTGACATTTCAGAGACTTGACAAATACAGCCATGGAGAGGAACTAAGGTAAATGACAGAAAWAAAGCTCTTCTCTGCCTTGCTGCTGGGGAAGCCATTTTGACATTATCTCTAAGCTACAATTGAAAAGTAGGATCTTTTAGACACTTAAATATTCCAAATTAGCTYAATCAGCACCACACAAAGCTGTGTTTTGACTCCTGCATCTTCACCTGGTTTGGTCTCCAACACCTACCACTCCAGGAGCTGTGACAGAGACATTCCCTGCACATTCTCCTCAGCACCAATTACAGGCACTGCAAACTTTCTTCTCAGCTCTGGGTTGTACATCAGTTGTTTTTACACCATTTAAAAGCCAACAAACGTACATACACAGATTTCTGTGGTCAGGACATCTGCACTTTCTCAACTGTTTCTAAAGCAGAAAAAAAATGCCTATTAGTTTAAAATTTGAAGAAAAATTGCCCACAGGAGGAATGGGCATTAGCCATGCTTCACTTCCCTCCTTTTTGTTGACATATGAAGCACTTTTTTCTCTTTCTTTCTTTCCAATTCACAGTGAGTCTAAAGAGGTGAATCAGTGCACAGAGAAAAAGAGAGAAAGAGAGGAAAAAAGAAAAAAAAAATCCCACAACCCTCTTTTTCCAGGGTGGGTATGAAATATGAAGGCCCAACAATTGTCTGAGCTCAGTGCATTGGAATAACATTGGTTAAATTATGGATAGTTTTGAATAGTGTCACTTTTTTTTTCTCTGCAGATGGTTGTTCACACAAGGAGTCTGGCCTGCATAATTGTATCACTAATAAGCAGTAAGGCAATTAGTTGTGTAAGTGTGCTATAATCATTCTAACAGAAGAGATGACGAAGAGACAAAAAAAGGAGGGGGGACAAAAAATGTCTTTTCTCAATTCATCAACTGACAGCCATAATTAGATATATATAATTGAAAATTCCACAGTAGGGGGGCCAGCTTATACAAATGAATTTTCTTTGCTTCTCTTATGCATTTTTTCCTTTTGCCTGAGCATTCCCCCCAAGAAAAAGGCAGAAAATTTGTCATTCCAAGGGAGCGTATACTGTATGAACCACAGGCTGCTCATTCAGAGCAATGATGTCAGAATAACATCTTTCCCCCCCACCAAGAAATAGACAGCTTTGAACTGAGCCTTTATTAGCTGTTTTCAGTCAGTAGTGAATTAAAAAAAACCAAAACCAAAAAACCCACAACACAACAAAAAGAACTGCAAACCAGCGCAGCCTTGGATGATCTATATCAGTTTGCAGAACATGAAATGTAAAACTCCCAGAGGAGAGGTCACCTTTTTTTTTTCCTATTGACATGAAGACGGCTTGTTTTTGGTGCTGGGGGAAGAGTTCTGAGTTATAATAGAGCATTACATCATCAAGTATTATGGGAAGAAGGGGATTTCTTTTGAGCGAAGCCTGATTATCAAAGGCTATAATTAAATTTGGGCTAAAAATGCCCAAGTGCTTATGAGTTTGTGGAAACTATGCACAGAGCAGCATTCCACTGAATTAATCAGCTTGCAAGTTTTCATTATTCTGGAGCTTCTCTTTTTAAACTGTAAGCTCACAATCACAGCTTTTTTTTTTTTTTTTTNATCAACAAACTCTTCTAAAATTTAATTGGACAAACCTTAACTGATTTTTTCCCCTTAAAGAGAGAGAATGTTAAGGCTGGAGCTTGTTAATTAAGTTCTTTAAGTGCCCCCAGCTGTGCAATAAATTTTCAAAGCTCCACCACTGCATTTTTTTAAATGTTTGCTCCCATGTTTTTTAGTTAAAATGTTTTTTAAAAGATAAAAAAGAACAAGYAAAAATAACAAAAGACTTCAGAAAATTCCTATACATATGCATGATCCCGGATGTTGAAAATTGAACGATTAGCAAACTGCAGCTGATTAGAATGTAGTTGCAACTACAGCAATGTTTTCAAGGACAGCAGTTAATTAATTTCTTCCAAAATAACTTATCACCCCTTTTTATTTCTCTTTTTTTTTTTTTTTAAGAAGTCTCTGTGTTAAGATGTGGATAATTTGAAGTATCCCATACAGTTGTTCCATAACAAAATGCTGCTATCTAACATCAGTGAAATGTTTTCTGAAACATTATGCAGAAACTTCCACTAATTCAAGGAGCATATGTTTGGCAGGRTAAGTCAACATAGTTCTATTATCTTAAAAAATATCAGTGGCCAGGGTTCAAATCTGCAGGCCTCACAATGAGAGGATGARGATGACATGAAAACTTGTGTCTTAACATCAGGTCATCTAAATATATATTTTCATTATTTWTCAGCTAGCTGTATATGTTTAATTTCCTAATGTGCCAAAATATTCAACACCAAATTCTCCTCTATAAAAAAAAAAAATAAAAAATTAAGTTATTAGATCTATAACTGGCAGAGAAAGTTTATTGAACATTGTAATCATTATAGCTAAAAGTAACAAACTTTTGGCAACTTGGGACAGCTYAGAAAGTTTGTTTCTGAAGTACAGAAATAGTACTATTTGATCCAAGAYTTGAAAAATTATTGTCTTCTTGCCTCTCACATACCAAATCACTAATGGTCTAATGGGAGACCATCGTGTTCTCCCTGATGAAAAGAGCTGATCCTGGAGAACCCCAGTACTGCCTTTTACTCATTTTAGTAGCCAAATTCCCTCTGTCTTATCCAAATGTTCATTGTTCTGGAAGTCTGACACATCCTAACTGGCCTKGAAAAGGCTGAAGAATGCAAATGAAGGCTGCAACCTCACAGGCCAGTGACAAAACATGAGACAATACCTTGCCGGCCCTGTAAAAGCCCAATATATATAAAAAAATCCTTGTGCAACTGTTTGTCTCAGGTGAGGCCCCAGAGTGCAGAGTTCACTGGAATCTGTCATCTCCACACTCTCTGAGAGAAGTCTGAGAGCTGGAGAGGCCAGGCCACCCCAGCAGATGGAGGATGCTCCTCCAGCTCCTCTGCTCACCCCCGTTGTTGGAGCTCTGACAGGGGTGTCCTGTCCTGGGCAGCACGGGGGGAGCTGCCTGGGGCTCACACATCCTCCCAGCACCGAGCCATGGCAGGGCAAGCAGAACACAGGGAGTTTTGCCTTCCCCTTTGAGGTTTGTGGTGTCAGGCCCACCCTAGGCCCAAGAGCTGGCCTAGCTAAGAGCTTTTGTTTTGGTGTGCTTTTACCCAAAATTTCATATCACCATTACAGAGTCAGAGGCTGTGCTAAAAACTTGGAATGAAATCTCTGAGCACTGAAACCCCAGTCAGGCTCCTGGAGATCTGCTGGAGATTACTGTCACAAGCTCCTTGGAATGGTTGTGGCTGTCAGGAATTTTCTGACTGATCCCAACACACCCATGGATCCTGCACACTGTGTGAAAAGGCCTCCCACTGCAAGAGTACTTTTCTCAACCTACAGGATCCATATATACATTCCAGAAGAGAAAATAAATATTCAGTTAAAGTCCTTACTTGTTTGTTCATTATTTCAAGCTGTTTCTTCAGCTTGTAAGACAACATTTTTCATTAACAAAAATAAAATCAGACACACAGAAAGAAATTAGGCTTATTTGGGAAATGCCTTTTTGAAAACCAAAAAATAAGAACTACTTTTTTTCCTTTTGTTGCAGCAGCTGCCTCAGGTGTTCTCCTTCTTGTTAACAATATAATTTATCAGATACTCTAAAAATCTATACTTCAGAAGTTCAATGAATGCRCATTCTACTGTATTATTTTTCTTAAAGAATTAAGGGTTTTATTTTATCTTAAAAGATTCTTGGCTGCATTTCCATGGTGCACAATGACACATTGGGTTCTTTGTGTTTCTAACTAAGTAATGACATAGTTCCTCTAAACCATGAAAAAAGGTTGCGTTTGACCAAACAAGAAAGGATGAACTTCTTGGAAATTCTATTGACTGGATCTTGAATTAGGCCCAGAACACTGGGACGAATCCTTTCTCCCTGCAGACCCCTGCTAAACCTGGCTTTAGCTGCAGTGGCACTGCATTGTTTCCTCCTTATTCACTGGGTACAGTAGTATCAACACAAACTGTACTCAACTGCTGAAAGCTTGATTCTCAAACATATGGATATGTTGAAAATTAAATTGCAGGGTTTATTTGAATTTATAGACAGCTCGGTGAATGTATTTTTGAGATACAGTCTCCATCAAGGAGATAGATGTCACCTGCCATGAGGAACATGATTGTATAATGTTAAAATGCCACATTCTCTTTGTAGGTAATTCTATTCAATTGCTTCCTGCAAAGATTTGGGTAATGAACACTTGAGCATCTGTGGTGTGGCTTTTTTTTTTTTTTTCCCTTTTCCTACTCCCCTCCTCCCCCTTCTCAGAATCTTTCTCTGGATTTGTATTTCTTTACTGAATATAAACCCTGCCCTGATTCTTTTCACCAAGTCCCCTTTTGCATTATATTACAATGATTACARTTATATTATAATGACAAGAGTGGTGCTTCTACTCTTTTATTAAGATCCCWACCACATCTAAACAGAGAAAATGTKGCAGGACAGAGTAAAGAAGATCCATGTGAAACTACTGAGCCTGTGAGGCAAA
>CADDXX010000227.1:1175000-1241494 GCA_902810485.1 Alauda arvensis
CTTTTTTAATAATCTAGGCAGTTGCAATTGTCACTTCATTGTACAACTTCAATCCAAGCAATATTTCTCATATCTAAGTCATTTTCTGAAGAATGGCATCTGGTCTGAAATACTGGGTTCTATTGYAGCAAACATAAGCAAACAGGAATTGCAGGAAACAATTTAGTACACACAACTCTTCCCTCCACCTGTCATTTATTTCATTGCTTTTACCCATTCTATGATTATTTAGATTTTTAAAATACTTTGACCAGTTTTTTCCATTTGCACACAGTCTGTAATCCTCAACTAACTGTTATTTACTATTGGGAATTTTATTTACTCAGATTAACAGCTCACAAACAGAATGCTAAACTRAATTCTACTTGTCTTTGCAGCAAATTGAAAACGTATCATGCCAATACATATTGATTCATAGCACAATCAAAAGTATATAATTATACCAAACATTCAAGTTCAACCAAAACAAGTACCCAATAAATAACAAAATAATACAAGTCATCTGATAGCCTTTTCTTCTCCAACAGGCTCTCAGGCTAGATTAGAAAATGCTGATGAGAATAATTAAAAAGTACTGAAAAACTAGAGTGTAAGATTAATTGACTTGATGTAGAGCTCAAAATAGAAAGAGGAAAGATTTGGGTTTCTCTTTATTTAAATACGCTGCCTGCATTACTTTCATCTACTTAGTGTTGGTTCACAAAGGAGAGATTTCTGCTATAGAGASAAGATTTGGATCTGGTTCATGACAAGAACAGAGGAAGAAACAAGGAAATAAGTATATTTCTGACACTCTCAATCCCCTATTCCTCAAACCCTTACAAGACAAACAAAACCCTAAACAGTAGCAGGAGGAKAGTTGSCAACTACCAGAGCTGAATATGGGAATAAACTAAACTGCAAAGCATAAACTTCCTTAAAAGGYATTTTAAGATGGGAAGTACATTAAAAAGAAATAAAAAKAAATAATGTGGCATGAAAAGCTTTCCAAGATTATGGTAAGATGATTCTGGCCTCAGCCATATTCCACAGTTCAGCATGGTTTTCACTGTAGCACATCAGCTGTGCCAGCATCCACCAAAACTGAGAAACTGCAGTGGAGCAGGAGTCAGTCAGTGCCACCTCTAGAATGGGAGAAAATGGGCTGGGGAAATGTGATCCAGGAAGGTACATCAGGAAACCTTCTTCCACCCCACTGGTTAATTTTTACTAGCAAATCCCTTGAAAAGCACTGTACTGTATCAAGGGCCTTGATGTTTTTAAAACAAAGAATTTATGGGCACTAGAAATGTAACCTACCTTCCTTTGTTCACTGAAATACATCATCATTTTGTGTCTTGTGGTAGCAAAAGTAATTTAGAGGATCCTGACAGAAATAATATATATATCATTAAATCTGTCCATTAATATACTCGTGGTATTATAAACATAGCAGTTTGTGGATGACAGAATCTAAAACCAACTCATTTGTTTGTGTCAGYATTAAAATGTAATACATTTTCTTTTCAGATTCAAGCCAAGTGAGGAGAGTGTTCTGAGCAGAAAGTTGTCTCTAAACAAGGCACAAAGAACTCAGWTATTAAAATGTAACCTTTGAACATCATTTCCAATTTGCTGCAGCTCTTGGATATATTGAGAACAATGGTCTCAGCTCAGGTCTGAGATCAAGCTACTCACAAMCAAACAATACTTATTATCATAACTAACATTATTACTTGCAAGGGAGTAATAARCTGTAAACCCAAGGCTTTTAGGGGCCTAGTCAGACATAATCAGACACTGGAATTATTAATGCCTATTTCTTGTAAAGAAATCTAAGCTGATTTATCAGAATGGTAAGATCAAAATGAATACTGAGCTATGCAGAAYCCATATAAATGATTCTTGAGAATTTCTACCTGGACAACTTAATATTGCACCTTCAATTAGTACCTTCCATTCTTACTTCAAACATCAGTGTCCATTGAAGTACAGCAGGACAAGGGTAAAGTTACAGGAAAAAGGCAATTTCTGCTACCAGACTGAACATGTACAGTTGTGCCAGGTAGGATGGGGCACTCAAGCAGGATTATCCTGGGGCACCTCAAAGGTTGAGCATCCCTGCAGGACTTTACCCTAAGACAGAGCAGCACCACACAAATGCCTGGTTGCACACAGGGCAGGGCATACAGAGCTTCCACTGGGCTCCTGAGATCTAAAGTCCATCATTACTAGCTAGATATTTTTAGAATATCATAACATATAGTACCTGTAATGCATAGCAAACATAGCAGCAACACCTGTCAGGAAAGGAATCAAACATACTGCATTATTAATATAAACATGTCTGGAAAAATCTTCCATCACCTCCTTGGGGAAAACACTGGTTAAGTCTGTGTGCTTTCTAAAACTTTCCAACTATAAAAGAAAAAATTACCAAGTCACAAATGTGGCAAGCCCAGCATAAATAACCCCTAAGAATCCTACAGAAAGCAAGAATATATCATGCCTGGAAACATCACTGCATTTCACAATGGGTATACATGTATTGCCTACAAAGTGGGAGCAAACTTCCCCATTTTTCTATCTCYTTTGTTTTATGTCTCAATGGGCATGTCCAGAGAAGGGCAACAGAGCTGGGGAAGGGTTTATTTATATTCTACTACAGTAAAAAGGGGTCTTTTGAAAGCTTATAATGGTTACACTGAATGTCTGAATTATCAGTTATGAGAATGAACCTCTTTATTAAGGTCTAAGATGCTGCTATAGCTTCCCACACAATGCTAGGACACACAAGGCAGCTCTAAGGAAGCCCTTTGAATAACAGTCCACATTAAGGTAATTTATTTCATTAGCATGACTTCAGTTAGCTTGTTTTCACTGGACATTCTTTACTTTTCCTGTGTCAACAAATGGACACTAGGAGTTTTGTCTAATTTTTAATACAAGAATAAAAATCTTAACCTCAGAAATACACCATCAGAGCAGGAGTGCCTATGCCAGCAAMTCTCTGAGAGCAAGTGGAGTAATAACCATAATAAGTTTAATCCAAGTAGCATCATTAAAAAGGAGCAGAGGCACTGCATTGACTAATGCAGGTGTTAGGCCTTTACCAAGGTTACTGGCAGAGCACAGTGATAAAGCAGCCAAASCATTCAATGTGACAGGATTTGTGCTAAGATCTCCTGCAGAGATCTGGAAGAACAGCTGATACATAACACGAAGACAACTGCTGTGCTTTTCTTGCTTCTGCACATGCTCCAGCACCAGAATTTGAATGGCTGAAGAGATTAATTCAGACAGTAAGGAATTCCCCAGAAAACKGAGCAATAAATGTTCAACAGGCACTTTACTGTTCAAATATTTTGTGCCCACTGCAAAGGATGCTAATGAAGTTGTTGACAGTTTCTCATTTCTGCTAGTAAAGYGAAATACCCACAATATCTGGTGAGGCACCATGTGCCATTTCCTACCGATAAAGGGACTTGAAAAAGAAGAGCTGATCAGCAGCAACAGTTTYATGGGAAAAGAGCTACAGAAGAGGCAAGACCACAACCTGGGGTAACGTGGTCCAGGCTAGCTGAACACTGCCCAAGCTTTTTGTTTGCCTGAAATGGTGCTGCTATCAGATCTGACTAGAGGACAAGCAACCCTGCTTGTGACTGGTGTCCAAGTTTCACACATGCTGCTTTGAACAGCTCCATTGAAAAACAATTGTTTCGGGTTCCCATTTTTATTGTATGTGCACAAATGCATGTACCAAACAGCAGGGATGCTTCCTGCATCACAAGAGCCAGGTCATGTTCTTTTTCTGCCTGATTCAAAGCAGAGATTCCCATCTCTGATCACCCTTTCTAAAGCAGAGATGTGAACATCCTTCTACATCCTAAAGCAATTTCTAAATTATTTCACACAAAAAAGCATCAGACATTTCTGTTCATCATAAGCTTCATGAAACTAATTAGAACTAAATCATTTTACAGTAGCATGTTAAGCTGCAGTTAAAGTTTCCTTACCTGTGGAGTACTGAAATGTGCCTGCAATTCTCATTCTATTTTGATTAGGATTTTTCTGCTTGTTTAGTTTTACATTTAGATTGTTAAAGCCTACTGTCAAAACCTCATCTTGATTAGCTGGATTTTTAGAATTTTGTTCAGGATTTCCTGAAAGATCTACTTGAACAATAGCATCCATCTCCACAAAGTATATKAAAAAACTGCCTAATAAATCTAAATGACTCCTAATTAATATATTATCACAGAAATGCTAAAAAATACAGATTTGATTCAACTGCTGAKCGTTAACCAGATTACCAGTCATGATTTCCACCTTACAAATATCTAGTTTCTGAAAAAAAAARAGGCATTTATCTCACATTTCCAAGACATTCACTCTTCCAATAATAGAGTGAGAAATCTGGGCTAACAAGGACAAGTTTATTTAACCTTATTTCTATTCCTCTACAACTCTGTTGCTGGAGACCAGTTATCAGAAGTTGCAGCTCAGCAAAGATTTAATTGTGTGAGATGGACAAGGCAGAGGGGATCCTGCTCTGAGCTGGAATTGAGGAGCAGCCAGCTCTGCCCCCAAGAAACTTCTSCTGATGCACAAATCCTCTGACTGGCTCATAACAGCAGAGCCATAAAAGGCATCGTTACACCCAGCTCCCATCCAGAATTACTGCACTTGTGTGGTGCTTTTCTGCCGGCCTCCCAGAGAATGCTTGCCAAAACCAGAGAGGTTTATCTGGAAACAGGACTGGCTTTTCTATTAGCCTATAAACAAAACATCAGCGTGCCTAGGAACAAATGTGTAGTGTGCAGTTTCTCTTTCTGAACTCAGATTTGGTTTCAAGCTGTATTCTTTACTATGGTTATATATGTGTATATAAACATATCTGTATACACACATATAAATATTCACATCATACCAGGAAAAAGTAGATTCTTACACTGATTTATGAAATTATTTTGCCATTTTATTAGAAGAACATGGCTGAAATTTTATTTTCACTGCAAGGTAACACACTCTTATCAGTCACAATATTAGGCATCTTGGTCATTTTCTCATATCTAATTTACAAAGCAAAAAATCCTTTCTGCCATTCCCCCCTGAAAAAGGGACTTTCCCCTCTTGTGATCAATTTCATGCCRTTTACTTTAAACAGAGATATCAAATTGTTAAACATTTTAACCACAGTATGTCCTGGTAATTCAATCCTTTGGATTTGCTTGGGTGTCCCAAAGTGTTTTGAGTTCAAACAGCAGAAAGAAACTGCAGAGCTGGTCAGTCCCCTCTTAAATCTTCTTATGGATTTCATTTGCTGTGTGGCCTGAGAGAGGTCAAAAGGTTTTCTCACAGAAGTAGAATTTGAGAAATAATCACCTTATAGACCCACTAAATCAATCATAATTAATGCACTTGCCTAGTTCTGTCAGAGAATTGCTGCTAGAGGGCAAAATAAAGAGGCCCCTTCTAATACAATTTGAAAAGAGATCAGATCTGTCATTTCATCTAATAATTGAGCCAAATGAGAAAAGAGAAGGGTCAGAGTTCATCTGGTGACCTTATGTAAACCCAATAATACATAATTCATTTTCATTTTATGGAATTTATAAGATGCTGTAAACTGTCAAGATACAGACTCATCTGCTTCAGCTTCCAACAAAATCTTCCTGCTCATCACACAACACAAGCTGAGCTGCCAAAACTTTTAAGTGGTATATTCTGGCAGAATAATCCAAAAGCCTTCAACAAGGACTGGTATTTAATTCATTCTTCCAAGCGTGTGAAGTTAATAACTGAATAAATCACTCGCAGCTCTTTCTGAATGATATAAAACCTGTAATTTATTTACTGAGTGTTGCAAATACAGTTAAAACATGTTTTCATGYAAAATGGGTTCTTTTCTTTTTTATTATTGTTATAAAACATTTTTTTTTGTGAACATAGAACATAAATACATATGCCCTCAGAACAGAACACTAAATTCCAAGTCTTAACTGACCATTTTCAGTAGAACTACTGAAGACCTATTAAGGAAGTATTTCTTTAGTAGGGAGGCTACCCTTAAAGCTGAATATTAATTGAAAAGAGTCACCTTTCCAGTCAGACTTAGCCTATTTAGGTCCTGTGCTGGGTTACATTCTTTACTCACACTGCCACAACCAAGTGAGAGCTCTCCATAAGTAATGAAGGTGAATTGATGGTTTATGAGTTATTCCTCAGTGCTTTGTCTCCTTTACTGTCAATACAGCCAACATGCAGCAGAGCAGCTGGGCATTCAGGACAGAATTTCCTAAGGCAAGTCTGGGGAGGAGAAATTTTTTTATTGCACCAGTCAACAGCAGAAGAGGTGGGGAATTAGCAGAGATGCTTTTGGCTGATTCTTAAGTTTGAAACAGAAGCAACAAACTTGGAAAGAATATGAAAGCTGAGAAGAAATCTAAGTCACTATGCTAAATATAATAAATGGTACCATGATCCAGCACAAAACTTGACTTAGTGATGTCCTTGGACCTTCACAGCAGTACCATTATGAAAGTTTATAAAGCACTTCCAATACTTGGATTGTTTAGAGATGAGGGGGTTTCATGCTGCTTTTTTGCCATTTGTGAAATATTCAGGACTGCAGATAAGAAAAAATGTTAAATATTTGACCAAGATACTCCAGACTATACTGTCCACTACAARTTCTGCTGAATAGAAACCAGACCAAAGATACTGCTCTGCCTGCTTGTTTCACTGGCTCAGCACACCAAAGCTTCAAACTCCTGTCCTACAYTGAGCAGGATTGTTAAGCTGAGACTATAAAGCTGCATAAAGGAGAACAGATGATTCTCCTTGACAGAATGTGTTTCTGTACTAATTATTTCCAAGGCCTAGTAAAAGGCTGGGTTAGAAAGTACTGAGGAGACTTCATGCCATGGTTGGGAAAAATCATACAGAGCTCTGACAGAGTCCCAGCCAGTGTAAGAGCTGCCTTAAATTATTTCCAAGTCTGTTGTGTTATCTGGCCCCTCAGTGCAATGGAAGCAGAGATTTGTGTTAAGTCCTCTTTCCTTTCAGCTGTAGCAGACTGAACACTGAACACAACTCCACAGAGATCACTTTAACAATTAAGAAAGAAAAATAAAATCCCATACTAAACTACCATATGGTGTCATGTTTCCAGTTAAATGCATAATATATGGAACAGCCACTCATCAGCAGTACTGATAGCAGCCCTGCCTTGCCCTCCTGCACCATCCTGAACGTGTGGTGTTTGAACAGCTTCACCAAGGATCATATTCTGTAATACCCACAGAGAGGAAAATGAAGGGACAGAAATAACAGGTTGTTTTACATCAAACACTAAAACTGAAACCAAATCTTGTGTCCTTTGTGTCGTGTACCTTACCAACAATCTTTCCCCTGTAACTCTGACCTCACACAGCAAGTCATCAAAGATACATTACTCGCTATTTAATG
Source organism: Alauda arvensis (assembly GCA_902810485.1). Taxonomy (NCBI): domain Eukaryota; kingdom Metazoa; phylum Chordata; class Aves; order Passeriformes; family Alaudidae; genus Alauda; species Alauda arvensis. The sequence goes on from CADDXX010000227.1 coordinate 1,182,450, forward strand.
GCAAAAGTCGATTTGTACACATAAAACCTGCAAGAAATAAGTATGTCACTCTCAAGTTACCCTTTATCTATTTACCCTTTTTTAGTTTGAAATGACAACATCCTTGTATTTGTCATATTGTTAAAATCTGACCTTTGATCCTAGGGGTCATTGCTCTCCCTGAGGTCATCTGCCCATCTGATTAACACATTCCATAATTTTGGAGGTGGCCAGTTTAGTGGTCTATCCCATTAATCATGGCACTAGAAGCAGCATGAAAAAACCACTAAGGTTATCAAATCCCCAGAGGAGATTAGGAAGTTAGATAAGCACATGAAGTTTAACAAACAAAAAGTACATGGACAAAACCARAAGGCATTCAAGGCCTGAAACCTGACACAAGCAAAGCAGCATGAGAAAAACAAACASCAGAGACTTTTCCTACTTCTTGTTTTTCTCCTCATAGATTTCATAAAGCTCTGATAYTTCCTTTTGTAGGTAGCAGGCATTTTAGGTCRGAGGAAAATGAGAAACKMTGTTAGGTTTTAACACTMTCCAAACTCACAKYAMCACACAGAGCYCAGAAACAACTCATGTGAGAGGAGTGACCAGCATGGGATACCCCTGACAGAACAGCATCAAACAATCAACATGTGCACTTATCAAGGAAAAGATCAGGAGYGTTGAAGCTTGGTCAGCTTGTGAATTAGTAGCCGAGAGGAAAAACTGCATTTCTCATGATGGGCCTCTTTATATTGTCTACTGCATAAATAAAAATAATGATATAGGCAAAAATAAACTAGAATCTGCCTCATATAATAGATTATCATCCTGAGAATAAGGAAAGTTTTGCATCTGGCCACCTTGCTGTTTAAGAGAGCTCAATATTTTCAACTCTCCCCTGGTCTTTCCTTTGTGCATTTTTAGACAGCAAGAGCTGGCACCTGGTTCCTGGATGTCCAGTGGCTGTTAAAGTGAGATTTGGAGTGACAACTTGAACAAATACAGCAGCTGGATTTGAAGAGAGACYGTGGCTACTGTCTCATATGGTTTGTCTTTCTTTGCATTTCTTAATCTAATATAAAAATGAAATTCCCATCCTAGTTCCTAGAATAATTGTTCCCAATCCTRGAATTTCTGTTTTAAATTAAGAACTCCATTTATGGAAATGTATTGATTTCTCATGAAGAATTATATTCCAAGTAAAAATAGTATTTAAAAAAATTCCATTAAATTAATTTTCAAAAACTTCCAAATGAGAAGCACAATTTGTCTGTAATACTGAGATAAATTCTCACCTCATATTCGTTACACATCATAACTATGTCTTGCTGTGAAATTTAAAACTCAATAAAGTAACAAAAAGAAAAAAATAATAGTTAAAGAATTATTGCTCAAAATATAATATTTAGACTTGATATTTTAAATATTTAAGTATCATTATTAAACATATTAATATTTAGTAAAATAATAAAGTAATAATAAAATGTTTTATTGTTTTTAAAATACTAAAAATTAATAATAAGTAAAATATTAAATATTTTCACATTTCAGTAAAATTAATATTATGCTAAGAAATGAGTTTGTRGAAAGAGCTTTTGCTAATGGAAAATGACCATTTGAGATTTCCTAGTTCTTTTCCCCAGACTTTCAGTTATTAATATGAWGGAAATAAGCATGGGATAGTAAATATTCCAAACAAAATAACTCTATTTCCACAGGAAAGAAAATCTTTGTTTTTAACTTCCCAATATGGATTTTTGCATTTTACAAAGTGTAAAATTTTATAAAAGGAATGTCAGGAAGGCAGCTAGGTCTAGAGGAATTATACTGCACCTCAAAGGAAGCTAACTGGTGGGGGGAAAAACAATAACAAAACAATCAAAAAAATATCTACACAAATCTCCAAAACTTCAAACCTCAAAACTGWATTTATCTCTCTGTTTCTATTTAGCACAATTGTGTTTCCCACCTCTTAATCCATTCTGATTGAAAGCTAATTAATAAAAGGCTTTAACAAAAACGAGATTTAAATTTGTGTCATCAGTTTTGAATGTTTAACTGTTAGCTCTCATAAAAATCCAACTCGTGTRAAAATGAGTGGGAATTCATCAGATCAGATGGAGGCAGGACAGAAAATTTCCATCTCCTTCCTTTATCATCTCAATTTGCTGTTCAAGGCATGCTGGTGCACTGGCCAAGGCTTGTGTGAAACACATCCCCCATCCGTGGCTGAACATTTAATTGAGGTTTACAAAGAGGTTTAGGATCTGGGTCACCTGACAGACAGAAGAGATAGAAACCACTGTAGATACAAGCAACAGCAAATAGTTCCATTTCTCTATAAGATTAGSAGGAGGTTTAAGCTGCTTGAAAGCGTGCTTGCAAACTTTATCTGACATGGCAGGAGGGGGCAGRTACAAGCAGGATTCTTTAGAGTGTCCCAATATTCTTCAGCCTGGTCTGAAATACCTTCTTCACTCCCTCCCTAACAAAGTCAGTTACTGTTACCTTCCAAATGACACTTTTCCTGATTTGCAAGAGGGAAACTAAAACCAAGCCACTCCTAAGCTCTCAGCCCACCTAATGGCAGATCACAGCTTTAAATCCGAGTGACAGAGTAATAAGAAATGAGCAGGATGAGCCTGTGGCTCAGTACAAGGCAGTGCACACTCTGAAGAGMCTTTACTTTCTTTCTACCTGAGCAGGTATGACAGAGACCCAGCCCAGTCCCATTGAATATCTGTGTGCACTGAAAATCTTCAAGTGGACAAACATTTGTGACAAATGAGCAGTGCAGCCTTGACTGCCAGGATTTCAAGTAGTTCACTTTATTCTTGGTTCTCCTTCTGTGCTGTTTYCTAATAATTCATTGGGAATTTGCAAGTTCTGCCCTCCAAACCCCAGTGAGGKGGCACAAGCCACAAGATGCACAAATTTCCTGGAGTTRTTTTCTACAWTAAATATAGAATCATTACACTACCTTTAAGCACTTTGGCYATGCTTCAAGGTATAAAATCTACTGGACTAACAAATTTATAGTTGTCTGTGCTTCCGAGAAGTATCTTGTTATGGCTGTTATAAACAAAATGCATGGAAAAAAWTAAAATGRCCATGATATGGCCWCTTACTCCACTTAATTTGTGCACTCATTTCCTTGATYTTGGTCTAAWGAAGTTGTTAAGAGGAATAGGACATACCAGCTGGGAAAACCAAAGCAGTTCATGCTGAATTAGTACTGAAGCAACTCTGGAACTGGTGCTAGAGACAGTAAATAGCACCTCTGATACCTGAGTCACAACCCGAGGAGGGGCTGCAAGGAGGGAACTTCAACCTCCTCAGGGGAGGATGGCTGATGTGGGAGGGGAAGAAACCCACAAACCCATGGAGTACAAATGTCATTTGGTGGGGTRTTTGCACTCACCTCCCTAAATTCCAAATTTCACACAAGTGGCAAGGGTTTCACTTTACTTTATGTGAAGGAGATTAATCAGGAATTTAGGCACATGTCTTTTAAGACARWGAGRTTCAGGCYATTGAGGCTTTATCTCCACAAGTAKACATTTTTTTCCTGAATTTSAAGAATGAGAGGRATTTAATTCTTGGCCTTYAAAAATTAACTTTTAAAGAGTGTTCTTACTTTTCACCCTGAAGCTATGAAGAACTTGAACAGGACTTGCCTAGTTTAGCATGGAAGYAGAGAATACCCTTCTCCCAGCTGTCACAGCATGTTATGAATGGCAAGAAGGTGCACAAAGACACAGAAGAAAAGCTGTGATATTTCTCAAAATTTAATATTCCTGTGATTCTGCTGACCACTGTCAAAGACACTCCTGAGAAAGGAGGGTGCTACTCAGAGAGATGCAGTTCCCAAGCCCAACAGAAAATGAGGAATCTCAAAGCTCAGTGTAAATGCCATTAAATAGTCCCTTCMTATTTTGATTGATTTTGCAATGTCTGGAAAATACTGTCCTGTTACTCCTAAGCCTTTTATTCAGGCCTCTTTTTACTGCTGCTTAAATWTTTTTGACTGCTTCTCTGCAAAGGTAGAATATGACAAACACCTCACTGTTATCTGCCTAGATTCTAGTGAGACATTGCTTTGCTTGTTTAATTCATTTGGACCTCAAACCCTTTCAGAACAGTGTCATCTTAAACTCTACCCACAACCCCAACTCTCAATGAAATGCACAAATTAACAATTAATATGAAATATGTGTGGTCMCAAGCTGGTTTAAAAGGATGAAGGAAACTACAAATAGCTTTTCCACAGGTGAAGTGAGCTCTACAGTGGAGGTATGAATAAGAGCATAAGATTTGGGTTCAGAATCCTTGGATTGTATTGGTTCAGATAATTTTTGCTTTCCTTTCTTTTTAACATTTTTTAACTGCTGTCCTCCATATAATATTAAAACAAAATACCACCATTGCTCTCTACTTAAAACCATGTCTACCTCATCCCTGAGTCCTTGGCAGTTTTTAAAGTGTTTATATCTTTACAACAGTGAGATAATTAAGTGACAGTCATTTTGTTGGTGCAGGAACTGAATATTAACTGAACTTAAATCGTTCTGAGGATCTAGTTAATAAAATTTAGAGTCTCCAGTTCCTGACTCCCAGYTGCCTGCCCAGGAACTGGATCCAGAGCAGTGAAGGTACTTCAGCACAGCACAGTGAGAGGATCTGCTTTCAGAAGTCTCAGCCCAGCTTTTTTAGATGTATTTCTGTTTGACAAGCACTAGATCCTGCTTTTCACTCCTGAAGTCCATTAATTTCTACCAAGATTGGGCACACATTCCTCCCTGCCCTAGATTTGTATTTGTTCTGAAAGCACAGCTATGGCAGCAGAGTTTGTGGAACAGAGAGAACAGAACTGAAGCTCCAAACACCTGCACCCTGAATTGACCCTCATACTGAATCTCATCTCTGTATTCTCAGACCCACAGGTAAATTGAGTAGATTATCCCACTAATCCTCACACTACTATTTAATCTTTCTTTATAAAAATATGGTTGACAAACTTAGTTTTCTTCTTAATTRAGTAGTCTGTCAGAAATTARGAGAAAAAGTAYTTTYCWTTCTTGYTCAAAGGRGGATAAGGCAATTTAAACAAAAACACTGCATCAGAAGTTTTGAATGATACTTCTGTGATATCTTAAAACAACTGGCAATAGTTCTGTCTTTCCCATGCTGAGGGGATGCTCCTATTTAACAATGCAAATGGAGAGTTATGATTGTTATCTAAAGTAGGGGCACAATTAAAGAAAATGAGATTTGTTTATGGAACAACATTGGCTTGGTTTTTTCTTAGTTACTAATCATGAGTTTAATTTTTAATGGAAAAGCATTGCTAGCACAATTAGCACTCAATTTACATGTGCATCCATAGACCCAATTAATTAAATTTTATTGATGCCTAGTTGCTCTTTAAAATGCTTTCCAAATGCCTTCAAATTGATTTTAAATGGTTGATAGTGAAAGTCAGTATGTTCCTGGTAGTAACCCTACTGATTTTCATATGCAAGCACCTTCCATCCTGGAAGCATTCACTGCTTTCCATTTGGTGTCTGAGAACATGTTCATTGCTGGGGAACACAGTATTTGGTAAAAATTATGCAGTGAAATGCAAAGTATCAGAATTAGAGTTTCTGATGAGCATTTTCTCTTCTCCCTTTCTTAAACAATATGTTATTTATTTTTTAAATCAATATAACAGATGTGCTTGTGCCATTGCAGTGTTCCCCCAGCTAAGGAATGAATGAGTTCATCCTTGTTGACATCTTTGWGAGCCTTCAAGACAGAAAATTGTAATTCCTTCTGTTTTGTGTTTGAGCAACTGAACCAGCAATATCCAGAAACTGATTTTAGATCTTCGGACCACAGAAGGAATCTGAAGTAGATTTTAGCACTAAGTGACTTTCCTWTAGCCACAGAATGGGTGATTGCTTAAATTCAAGCATAGTGTGCTTGTCAAATGTCCTTGGCTCTGTTTTTTATTAAATTAACTGTATCCATTTTCTCTATTTTAGCTACTTTTTAATATTTTACTGTTATTTCTGCTAATGTGCCTTTCACAGTTCTCTGGGTGGTGGAAAGTTTCTGCTTTGTTTTTTAGCCAGGGGGGCTGTGTATTTCTGTCATGCATCATTATGACAAGACCCAATAGTTGTAAAACCTTCTCTTGGGAAGGGTTTTAAAACCTGGCTCTGTGGGAGGCTGATTTCCATGACATCCTTTATCCTCTGAGTAAGCACCTGCTTAGCCTGATTATTACCTTGATGTTTCTTACCTAGATTATATCTAATGTGAAATGCTACTTCAGCTGCAATGTGAAAAAATAACTGTCTGCCTGTCTCATAAATATGTTTTTAGCAATTACATTTGTTACAAATATTTTTAACACATACTGAGTTTCACTGGATTATAAATTAGTCTAAAAKTCTAGCTTTTAGTCATACTTCATAATTAGCTTTTATTTATACAGTTTATGTATTTTTTAAAAGCCAGGAAAGTGTGTGAATGTGCATTCATATATATATTTTATAAATGTAATATTACCAAGAGACAATTTAAATGTTATAAACCTACATTCACAATTTAATGAAAAAACATTTTTCTAAATTGAGTGTAACATTAAAGCCTCTAACAAATACTATCCAGAGGATTCTRCACTATGATTTTTCATTCACTTAACATTGTGATTTAAACAATATTAACTATCATATCATTTCATGTTAATAGAAAGACAATCAAGATGAAATCTTAATTACTAAAGAACTGTCAAGAGACATTAACAATTTAATACTGAATTTTATAAAAGTAATGATTGTCCTATTACATATGCTGTAATTTCCCTTTCCTGACTGCTCTAATAGTTTCCTCACTCATTAAACACTTATTTTCTCAGTACCTGCCAGCAGTTTCATAGGTGGCCTCATTTAGGGAAACTGAAAGAATATGAAAGAAGATAATATGAAGGAAAAATTACAGTTGAAAAGAATTACAAATGTAAAATATAARCCCAGGTTACTTTGTAAAATAGAGTACATATACATAGTACAGCTGCACCTGAGAAATCTTTAAAGGGGTAATGAATTAAAGAAAAAAGCTGATAAAGTAATAGATGTAATTTTTTTCCAAGAAATACAACTTTGATGTATGCACTTGATCTGTTCCTTGAGATAAAAAATCTAACACTAGCTTGACACAACAATGTGAATATAAAATACAGAAAAGATAAAACATAGTACAGTTTTCTTACCAAAAACTGGTATCAATGTAAAATCAATCATTTAGACAATTAATTGGTTTCCAGGTTAGTTTTATTTGCTACWGAGAGAAAGGCTGAAATGACTCCCCAAACACCACAGTCCAACCTTGTTTCCCAGAGACACATGTGAATGTCTGGTGGGACCAGGAAAATGAATCCTTTCATTAACAGCCACGTGGGAACAGAAAGGATGAATTCTTTRAAATKAGATATTCAGTTCAGTGTTGTCAAWAATTTTCTCAATAAAAAATTTGTTCCCCCCAAGGGAAAATCAGGAAATTCTTGTCTTTTCAGACCAAACAAAATTTTAATCAAGGRAGGTCTCTCAGCATGCCTTGAAGTGTGGTCAGATGCAAACACCTTCCAAACCAATGAGGACTGCCCAGGATAATTACCTACACTGGGAGGAATACCTTGGAATAATGACCCTGCTGGATTCAGAACAGGATGTGTTTACCCTGCAAATCCAGGGAGTGATGGAGCACAGAATGCACATGCACACATCCACAAGACTGAAAGGTTTCATTTCATCCCAATAAAATCAGTAGTATTTTTTTTTAAACTTTGGATTCATCAAATAGGCAGCAAAGCCCCATTATAGTGCAGGTTTTAATTTTAATTTTTTTTAAAAGGAAAACTGATAAAAAATATTTATGGAATTTTTATTGAAGAAAAAAACAACCCACACACAAAAAAACCCCGTTGAAGTTTCTTAATTTTCAGGGGTTTCTTTCAGCAGTAAGTATAGAAAAAGAAAAAAATTTCTAAAAATGTCAGAGCTATAGGGAAAAAAAAGAAGGGAAATTCCTACAATTTTTTTTCTAAACTTAACATAAAGAAGAATTGATTGATAGCTTTATCATCCTAGAAATCCACGTAAAGGCTTTATAAAAATTCTGTTTGTCAACTCTGTAATATTAAATCTTTCTCCATCCTTATCTGGCATCATTTGTACTTAATCTAATTATTCTAATTATTCTCTAATAATTTCTTAAGGTCTCAAAACTGCAGCAATGTTCTGCTCAGAATCAATCATTTTAAAGATCTCTTGTGTGGGCTGGCGATCAGGTACCTGCTCTTGGGAAAGCATTTGCTAAGGTTGACTCTATTTCTKACCCACCCTTCCAGTGCAGGAGATAATCTGTAAATCACTGTGCTCCCTGTGCATGTGGGGATTGTACAGGAATGTCACACACAGGACCAAATTCTGGCTGCCTTGGGAAGATGAATTTGCAGATCCCATTTCCAGATGAGATTACATTAGAGCTAGGAAACAGAAAATGTATCAGAGGTGCAGAAAAGCCCAGGCACAAGGCTGTAAGTGTGCCCAAGAGTAACCTAAAGCTGAAAGACCTGCTTGGAATTCATATGGTGTAAGCTGAGAATTTAAGATCTGGGTCATCAGATAATCATCAAGGTAGAATCTAACTGGCTTTTAGGGTTTAGGAAAGATTTTCCTTTTTCCATATGGAGATTATGGCACTGTGGCTCGTGCATTTCATTCACCTACTTCTGAAGCCTMTGGTCAGACAGAAGATAATGGATCAGAAATACACTGGGTTTAATTTAGCACACTGGATAAGCACTCCAAAATTTCTGCAGGCTTGTCAACAGACATCCTCTACAGATGCTGGATTCTGTTATCTGTAATCTGCACCAACCTTTTATATCGACATTTTAAGTAAGTACCAGTGCCAGCAGAAATGAACAGATTCAAGGGYTTTAATCAAGCTGGAGCCACTCATGGGTTTCAAACCACATCAGTTGGTTTCTGCCTTCAGCAGGGCTTCCAGTACAGTTAATCTCCACTTCTCCACTACTTCCAGAACTCATGGTGCCAACCTCTCCTCCTCCTCACTGCTGATTGGATCTGAATGGAGTGTCTAGCTGTACTCCAACAAGGATATCTTAAAAGGTGGCATAGTTTTTTAGCAAATGCCCCTTACACAGACAGTGGCAGAACAAAGCTGAAGCTCCTCAAACAGGAAACTGTTGAGGAGGAGACTTGTGCTCAAGTCTCATACAGTCTGATGGAAATGCCAAGGGACAGCAAGTAGGATMATGTGGAATTACCTGGCTGTAGTCAATCGCTGTCAAATTCCTAATTCTATTTAAACATGAAGTTCTGGCACTTAATTTCAATCCCAAAATAATAAGAGCCCATAAAATGAAGGTTTTCACCACTTAGCACTGCACTATAAACAACTTGATACACAACATATTCAATATGAATGAAGATGTTTGTGTTTCTGGATTTTCTTGTTTAGCAAATTTCCTTTAAATTGGGATTTATTGGAGTTTCAGTTTCAAGCCAACAGAACAATATTAACATTCTCACAGGCATGTGTGAGTAAAAGTAATCACTAATAACACTGAGAGAATATCAGTAACTGTCATTCAGGAAAGTTCTTGCCCTTCCCCCTTGCATCCAGATTTAAATTCATCATCCTCTTTAAAGTGGGATTTAAAGCCCATCAATACATCTTTCATCTTAAAGACAGGCCTTGCTGCATGGTGGCATTGTATCTCCCACTGCTTAATATTGCAGCAGTATCACAGCTCCTGGTGATTGGCAAGAAGAAAGTTTAAGGATGTTCTCTCATTTCACTGTGCAAGAATTGAATTAACACAGCATAATAAGCCCTTTGTGCAACCTCCTCTTTCTCCAATATTCACGAGAAATAAACTCAAAACCAAAATGTTCACAAGATCCTTGCCTGATATTATACATACCCCTTCATTTTGAAATATCTTGCCTCATGCAAGGCTCAGGACCCTTTCACCACCCAAATGGGGAAAATATGGTATAGAAAGTGAACAGTGCAGCTTTGCAAAAAGTAGCATTTTGTCTAAAATTGAGCTGTAACAGAAACAGCCCACACTACGGTTAATTCAGCCTTTACTGAGAAAATCTGAGTTTCAGATTTTAGACTCCATTATTACCCATCTGTTGCACTCAGTTATCATTAACTTAGTGTTTGTCAGGATCCATTAAGGCCAATTAGCACATCAACAAGCACAGATAATGCAGTTAAATATCCATTTAAAGSCCCTTCATACACAGTGTTCTTGAGCAGGTACTGAAGGCAGCAGCAGGGACAGGCATGAGTTCCTGCACACAGGTACCTGCTTTGTTACTGCTGACCTGGAAGTGACATTTATACAAGACACYATCTGAAATTTGGATTATCAATCACTGGAGTAATTCTTGGCTCATGTGGATGCTTATGAAGACAAATGACATAATATAAAACCATGGATGACAAGAAATAAGTGCTCCAGTGTTGCTTCAACCAKAATGTTGAAAGATGTAAACCAGATTAAACTGGTGAATTAATTAATACCTTTTATTAGAATGGCCAAGTAAAGATGGGAAGAAGCAAGGGAGTACCCCAGGAAAATGAAGTTATAAAAAAAGACCTCAAACCACCAACCAACCAAAACTACCCCCAACCACCAAACCACCCCTCAAGCTCCCCAGTTTACAAGTTTGGGAAATTTCACCTGGGCATAAAGCAGTAATTTCAGTAATGCTTTCTGAGTCCAGCTAACTGAGCCACTAAGATCATCCACAAACATGCAACAATACAGTTTGAACAAAGTTAACCAAGATGACAGCTGCTTCTTTTGGATGGCTTCCAGCTAAATGAATTAATACTTTGCTTAGTAGGAATGCATTCTACTTAATTTTTCTTTAAATACCTCATATAAATCATGTACCACCAGTTTTCTTATTTACAAGGAATAGAGTATATCAGCTAAATCCTGAGTATTTGAATGGATCAGCACAACTTTAGCTGTGATTTTTTTCATTTACAAAAAACATGTTTCAGCAATTTYAAAAATTGTTTTGCAATGCATTCTTACTCTTCCTTGGATCATTTGACAAGTACCACTTTATCCTTTCCAAGATAAAGATGGCATGATGGAAGGCCCTGTAGATCAATCAAACCCCTGAAGGACTTGAGTTTTGTTTCAGTTTTGGTTTTCTCTCCATCTTAGCCATACAATTCCCAGCTTGGATGACAGTTACAAGTGGAAGAAAGAGRAAAGGTAACAAAATCCCCATAGTTGCTCTTCTTGAATGTGCTAGACCTCAAAAGCTGAATACTTTATAGAATAGATTTCTACAGTACCAGACCATGTGGGGGAATGCAACTCATTCCAGTATAAACCCATCTCAAAACCATTCCACAGTGCTGAACAATTTTTATATTTGCTCCTATTTTTTCCAAGAGTGATTTTTACCTGAATCCAATAACCCATCCATGCAGATTTGATTTCCAAGTAGGAAAAATATGCCAAGAACAGGAAGAAAACATTCAAGAAGGCATTTGAATATTTAGAAATGTTACCATATGGGCTGAAATTTCATCAGAATAACTCCTGAGATTTTGGTAGTTATACCCTAAACCTAAATAAAATTTTACCTATGATATATTTTCAAATCTAAATATCTGATTTTTGCTAAAACTGAAATTTGTACTGAAACACTTTTTGAGTGGGCATGTCCCTTCTATTTCTGTGGCATTAAATTGCTTAAAAAAACTTCATTAAAATGGTCTGCAACGATATAAAAAGCTTAAATTCATTATTTCATGAATCTAGCTGTAGTTTAATTTGCTCATTACACAGAAATTCTAATGAAAAAACATTATCTGCTCTAGATGGAGACTTTAAAACCAGTGGAAATGCACCCAAGGTAGGAAACACCCAGACTGCGACTCTGCCATTTTCCAGAGCACAAATGACACTTGAGGAGTATTGAATGCAGTTATAACACCATGGCTGAAAGTAGGAAAGTGTATTTTAATTCAGCCTGAATTTAACTGACAAAAAAGAAAATCAGTTATGACATAAAATGACCAGCAAGAGTTACACGGGGAAAAATTATTTAGAGCCTCACAAAGTATCACTACAAAAGCAATAACCCCAGGTCACACCTGTGGTAGAGCTCTCTTTTTAAATTTTTTTTYCCCCTTAAAAGCATTTGTCTCCTTTTTTTATTTATTTTTTTAATGGGGGACTTCAGAGGCAGTTGTTAAACTAAAAACATCCCTTTAGGTTTGGGATGAAACYATCAAAATCTTCCTCACTGTAGAGCAATATTGCATTTCCCCCCTTGCAGACTTATTTCATAAAAATGTCAGCTATTAAGTTAACATTATTTAAAGGGCTTTAGTTTGTAGTTACTGAATGCAACCTAAGCTATATCCATAAAGGTCTGACATTGATCCCTGGTTGTATAAAACATGATACAGAGAGGCACTAAATAAATAATCTGTATACTGCTTCCAAAGCATCTCTATTTATCACTGCATTAATGATAAGGATCTGATTTAAAGTGAACCCTAGCARGGGTCAAATCCGAGCACAAGCTGTAATATGATCTGCAAGAGTGCTGATAACCTGAAACAATATGAAGAAACCCTGTCAGATAAATAAAACAAACCAGTTGTCCATTAAACAGCTCAGSAAGATGCCAACAAACCTAAATATGGACTGAACTATTTTTTTTTCTTTCAAAATTTATTTTATTTTAAAGGGGAACAGAAAAGCTACACCTGAAGATTGAGTCAGTCTAAGGCTAAAGAAAGAACACTGAAAAAATTAGCAAAGACTGGTCTTTAAAAAAACATACATGAGAAAGTTTAGATGTGCCACTAACCTCTGAAAAACCAAAGCCAATTGYTTCCAAGGCATCATCAAATGTCTGACACGAACAGCCCAGATTATGGAAGAAAACTGCATTTTTTAGTCTTATGCATATGAATTCTTTAAAATCTTATAATGCAAATAAAATTATCTCCTGACTTACTGAAGAAAATTCTCATTAATCCTTTTTGACAGTGCCAAAGGTCACAAATTCTTGTGGAAAAACAGGGAAATATTGTAGTTGACCAGTGTCCGTTATAAATGAATGAAAAAACCCAAAGCTTTGTTAAACTGCAGGCCCACATGGAACCCCTGCTCAGTATCCTCCTACCTGGGGGTTCACTCAGGTTGCTTTCTAATGCCATTTGGGCCATCAAACAAAGAATTGACCAGCTCAGGACTGAAACTTGGGAGATTCCCACTCCACGCCACTCTGCTGTCCTCAAACTCCCTYATGCTCAAGTATGAAACTAAACAGATCTATTCTGATCTTTTGATCTTTTCTGTTGTTTTTGTTGTTTGCATTTCAGTAAATAAGCAACATCCCAGCACTTCAGGCAGGGACTGAACAAACAAAGTTCTCTTTGGCCTGGGGACCACACAGATGTCAGCGAGAGAAACCAAARCACTGATAATTTATCCAGACCTCATGCCCATCTTTGAATTTAGAAAGGCTCCCAACAAATAGTTAATAGCTTTTGCTGACATTTCTGTAGCTTATTAAAAGTGGTTAATTTAAACAGAAGAAATAGCAGAAAAAAGCTTGCATTAGTGGCATTGCATAAGATTTTGTTCTACTGGACACAACAGATTGTGCTTCAGTAGGTGTGGGAAACACTCAAATTTCATTCACTTTCTGCACACCACAATCTCACCTATTTTGCTTTGAGCAAGAYTTCTTTCTCTTCAATTCTATGAGGCTTTACACAAAAAAATGAAATAAAGATGTTCTGATTTTTCTGAAATGTTGTGGAGGGAGGTTATAAATATGGAGGAATATGTATTTGCTAAGCAAAAGTGAACATCCYTATGAACTTTTTTCCCCTCTTGCCATCTCTCCATTATGATAATGAAAGCATTAATTAGTTTAAAAAGGAAAGAAATCAGATACTGACATAAAAGAAAATATTTGACTATTAGAGGTTAAAAAGTCAGTAGAGAAGAAAGAATTAGGAAAACAGGAAGGTTGTGAGCAATCAAAGCCATTTAGAAGTCAAAGTACAAGAACGTGGTAAAGAAATCAGAAGAGCTCAATTAAGAGAAGATGCATGTAATAAATGCTTGGAAAATGTGTTTCCATCTGTGCCTTCCTCTAACTGCTGTGTATATGGTTTGGGTGGTTTTTAAAATACATTTATTCCCTTCTTGCCTGGAYATTTAGGCAGAGTGTGGTGGCCATGTATGAAGAGATGTTCATAATTAAGATATGAAAAGGTTTYTGAGAAGCTGAATGAAGAAATCAGACTGGGTTCCAGGATTCCCATTGTTCAGCTTCACCTATCACATACACAAAATTACATTTCATCAGCACAGTGGCACTGGTAGAAGCGGCATCTTTAGGCTGTACTGCCATGACCCAGACAATCCCCACTGAGAAAAACAAGTAGATGGATTATTTAATCAGGTGGGTTTGCTCTTGGGTTTCAAGTAGTTTCAGAGTCTTAATAATAAATAAACAAATACATAAATAAATCAATTCCTTTAGGACACATGTATGAGGGAACAGGATTTCAATATGCTAATAAATGAGTTGCCAACTAAAACTTTATCTAATGAGATCCTGTACCAAAAAGGCTGGATGGGAGAAGCTGGTTTCTTATATGCTACCCAAAGGTCTTGGTAGATAAGGAAACTCAGTCACAGAAAGGTGAAAAAGAGATTTAAAGCAATACAAGAAAGAAAGAAAGATCCAAGCAAGCCTCATAATTCTGATCTTTGTCATAATTGTTACAAATATCACAGAATCCAAGCTTTTATCAATCTAACAATTTTATTGCAACTATTGAAAAAATTGTTAAGTAAAATTGGTATCTCAGACACTATTTCCAATTAATTATATTGAAATGTTTGACCATGAACTTTCTTGTAATTTTACTTTACCCAGCTCATGCATTTGCTTAAAATATAAATGTAATGYTTTTATTAATGGTTCCAATTCACTTTGAATTCTAACTCCTTTTTGAAASAGTCCCTCCAGGTTTTGTAACCAAGACATGTGGGACAGGTATACTGCCCATCTAAAATCAGGGATAATGGCACAGTTACCATGGAACTGGTGGGAACTGAGCTGTCTCAAGTGTCAGTGCCTAACAGAATATTTTTGGTTTTATAACAATGCTATCAATGTAAAAGGAAAGAGAAGTTCCCAAAACAATTTCTCTGACAGTCAAATGCAATGTGACAATTTCCTAGCAACAAGTTTTCTGGTGAGAGAGGAGTTAAATTTGGCCCTTCTGCTGCATTATTCAGGTACCAAACAATTCACTCCATTCAAAAGAGATAAAAAAATGAGGGGTTGTGTTATTGGAGCAGACAATTCTGTGTTTGCACCATAAAACGGACCAGGAAATTTTACATTCAGGTTCTGCCCAGATTTACGCTCTGAGAAATGTGATTTAGGAAAAAAACTGTGTGTGAGTGTTTCAGGCACATAACTTTTATGAAACCAGTGTTCTGCTGCCTGGAGTTGTGGCCTGGCTGTGTGAGACAAGTGCAGTGGGGCAAAGACAAACYGAAGCTTTTCCTCCAAGGTCACTGTTAATTACCCTTCTGCTCTGCCCACTCCCCATTTATCTTAAGTAAAACCATGTTAACAAGATGATTATACACCTATTTAAAGGAATAAAAATATTTATTGTCTGAAACTCCATTGGAACTGCCTGCTCAGGACTCTGCAGACACATGCAGTAAGCTGGGAGCAGCAGCTTCACAAACATCTGGTTCTCCAGGCTTTGTGCTGAAGCATCCAACTGCTTCACTTACAAATTATATGCAGTTCATTTTATTTCTATGAGATAGGAATAATTTCCTAGGAATAATTAAAATAKCCATTTAATGTAAATTTAATGAAAAGACAGTTCTCATTTTAAAAATCTGAGAAAATATTAGAAATAGAGCATTTTTAAGGCAGCTACCATAAAAATTAATATTTGTATATTATTCATGACCTTTGGGGCATAATGGTTTGGGGTTTTTTTTTTTTGCATTTTAGAAGACTACTTCTCAAGGCAATTGTCTAGCTCWGATTTTGCAAATTGCTTTTAATATGTATTTAAGCAGAACATGTTGAAACTTCTTAGGAAGCCAAAATGTTGCATATTATAGGCCAATTATGTGATCACTGCCATACTAAATATAATTACAAAATCTGAAACAATCAAGGCTRCACTTAATCCTTAGCATGTGAGGGATACCTTCACTAATTTAAGAGTTATCTACCACCTGAACATTGGGAGCCTGTTGCAGGGTAATTTRCAATTAGGTGCTAATTGTACTGATGCAATGTGTGGAGGTTCTCTGTGTGTGTGCACTGCCATGGGAGCTGCAGCCCCACAGCACGAGGGGTGTCCAACACCCCCTCCAAGCACTGCCAGCAGAGGGACAGAGCAAAAGCAGAAGCCTTTCCCCTCTCTGACACTGTCTTTTATCAATATCTGCTCTCCCTGGAAAGCATCTCTGTGGGAACCTGGAGGACGATTTCCAAAACTTCAGCCAGTTTTTGAAGTTATTGTTGGTAAAGTCAGGCTCCTTTCCCTCCGTTAGCTGGGCATCCATCCACACAAAGGACCCTAAAGAATGCTGTGTCCTGTGTACTTTACTGCATATACAGCCCTGGTTTTCCCCACCAATTATCACACTCCTTCACAAACACACCTATAATTTATGTTTATGGTCTTTATGTTACTAGATCTACAGCTTGCAGCAAAACCTCCATCAGCAGCTGGATCTTAGGAGTGTTCTGCACCTCAGAGCACTCACCAATATTGATGCCTACTGATAGAGGTGCCTGCATTTACTCATATTTTCATAAGAATTCATTTATTACTTTATCATTACTATGAAAAT
Organism: Alauda arvensis; assembly: GCA_902810485.1. Lineage (NCBI taxonomy): Eukaryota > Metazoa > Chordata > Aves > Passeriformes > Alaudidae > Alauda > Alauda arvensis. The sequence continues at coordinate 1,199,419 of CADDXX010000227.1, forward strand.
CAAGCTATAAAAAGCCTTGGAGGATCCACTGAACTCACACAGAAATATTGGATCAAACAAAATTTTTGCAATGACAAAAGATGACAATATTTAAAATTAAATTCTATGTTTAAGATAAAGCAAAACATTTCATTTTGAGATGCTTCTAAGAAAACAAGGGACAATAAAAAGTGCATCCACAAAAATGGCAAAAAGAAAGTTTTCATCTTTCGTCTTTTTTGTGGTTTTTTTTTTTGCCCTTCCTTGGAGAGCACATGCCTGAATCCCCCAGTTCCTGGGAATGCCCTAATTATCTGCATGCAGTGTATAGCTCCCCCTCTTGCAGATTTTAGTGCCTGCTCCAGTAAATGTTTATTTTAATTAAGTAGAAGAGGGTCCCATATCTCCAGCCCAAGACAAGTCCTTGGAKCTAAAAGTACATGCTCAACAAAAGYAATCTGAACTTTSAAATTCTTTAAGRCAATGCAACACAYACAGACTGAGAATTAAGAATTATGGAATATTAATTTTGRATGACCAAATCTATATTTTTCAATTACTGTAACATTCACCAGCTCTGTCACTATGCCAGTTGAACTCTGCATCTCTCACAGTGCTGCATACCATTCTTTACTGTTGCAATACTTGTGGTAAAAAGGAATTTAAGTCATTAACCACCTAAAATAAATGTTGAATAATTTYATCAAAGACAACGGAGACTTGTTTTCTACACAACCACAAATCTGACCTGCTGGAGTTCACCAAGGAGCTACTTTGTGTTTTCTGCTCTGACAAGGAATCCCATGTGTTCACACTGTGCCACAGCACAGAAGTAAGTCAGCCACGGATTAACTTCCATATGTTCTTTTAATTGATTTAACAAATATAGATAAGATAAAGGTACTTATTGTAAAGAGCACAGACTAAGACCTGGTCACCTTCTGCATCTTCCCAGCACAGAGCACAGTGGGCATTTCTTGTGAAAGGAGTTGAATTTACAGCACATTTACAGGAATTTAAGAAGGATGACACACAGGAGAGAGGGGGTTCAGTTTTAGCTCTGTGGTCAAATTAGTATCACAAACTTAAAACTCTCAAAACACTTCCATAATTTATTTCTTTACAGTTTAAAATAATACTAATGGTATGCTTCCAAGCCTAATTGCTATGATTTCACTTCTGTGGGGATTTATAATCCATTTTAATCTCTCACAGAACACACCCTGTAAAGCAGAAATCAGCTTTCTAGACACCCCAGAGAACCAGAAGCCTTTAAAAGAATATTTTACTGTCCCTTTGCAGACATGATCCCTCCCAGACTRCCCAGCTTTGAGATTCAGGCTCAGAATGGATGCAGGGGCTTGTTTCTCTCTGGCCATGCCCATAACACGCTGAGACAGTGACGATCTGTGGGAATTCACGRACCCGCTCGGAATTCTACATTTTATAAGGCAGAAAATGTCAGATGTGGTCAGCCTCCCACCCTTTTATGGCTGACTTTTATTATTCACTCCTGCCTCTTACTGCCTACACCTCCTGAGCAAATGTTCAAAATTCTATTCAAATGGCAGAAGCCTACTTCCTCTGCAGAGAATAATACAGATTCAAAGGAGGACAAGTGTTGTTTATTAGCAATTATCATGAAAGTCCTTCCTGTAATTAACCTCAGCTTCATGGACACTGCTATTTGCACTTCAGCTATCTCATAAACAGGGGCTACATTTCCATTATTGTTAGGGAAGATGAGTCACTGCAGAAGAATGTTTATCTCAAGTCAGCTTTAACTAGTTTTTGTCTGCATGAGATATTAGTCACTGGTACCTACAAGATTACAAGAAAGTCTGGATTTCGGCTTCCTTTTTAAAAACCTCTTTCCTCTTCCCCTTCATAGATTCAGAATTCATCAGTAACAGCATAAAGGCTGAGAAGTTTATAAAATGGTCTTTTCAGTTAAACCTACACTTTGTCTGTATGATCACTGAATCATAACCAAGAAGAATTCCAGATTCTCCCAGCTAATGGGAGGTCTAAGACACTGAAAACCCCAACATTTGCTCTGTAGGCCATAAAGAGACAATGGTGAAGGATTTGTTTTAACATTTTTCAAGCTCTCAAAGAGAGCTGAGCCACAAATCAGTGCAGTGATGTATGCCTTCTGCTTGGTGAAAAAACTCCCAAACAACCCCCCACTTTATTCACGAGACACAGTCAAAAATGAAAATRCAATGACAATGCACATTCCTAGATTTTTGCTTTGCACTACACTTTTTATTTATAATTGAACAGTCTTGACATTGGGAGATGTTAATAAAAACACTAACACAGTGTTTGAACTTGAATGTAGATCTCAGTTCTTTGAAATAAAAAGGCTAAAAGTCCAATAGCTTCTCAGGACCTAAAAATACATGCAGGCAGAATTTCTGTGTCTCAGAACTACCTGCAGGTATTCATTGCAAGACCTGGGCCCTTCCAAAGGGTATGCAAGAACATCTTTACAAGTTTTACATAAACAGAAGTAGAAAGCAAAGTTAAAACTTTACTAGCAATACAGTATTAAAAGCATAGCTGTGACTCTTGCAATCTGACTGCAATCCTAAATTAAACCTGATTCAAAGGGGCATAGCTAAATAAGCAAAGYACTTAAATGCATACAGGCTAGCAAGCTGGACTCCCAGGAAAATAAAAACATTAATTAAGACTAACTGGACTTGAAATTCTTCYCATACTCACTGCTTTGAGTAATTTCATTTCACATTCCCAAGTGCTAATTCAGAGAGCTGCATCAAAGCCTGCAAAAATTTATGCAAACTGTGGGGTCAGAGATGAGAATATTCCTGTACTTTAGATGCAAGTTTACTGGGCATTGGTCATTTTACTGTTATTTTCCTCTTGTGGGAAACGCCAGGTAACAGCAAGTGTGAAGAGCAGACCTGGGTCACTGCATGCAAAAGCCTCCATATTTCTACATCCACGTTGCTGCAATGGTAACTTTTAGAAATAATAAGTTTTTTTCTATTTTTTAAAGCATTTTTGAATGCTGCTGATGCACATTAGGTTTGACCCTAATAAGGCTGAATGCCATTCTCTTGACGAGGTTTTTTTTGATGTATACAGTGAAACAACTGCAGACATAAATTGTGTACAAGCTTGTTTTTTTCTCTCCCAGTGGGAGTGGCAACWGAAACCTGGAGCTTTGCCACGTTGGTTGTGCAATTCAGATCACAGTACTTATAGAGACGGGATGGTCAGTGCACCAGCATACTAATGCAGCTGACTGCCAGACTGCCCTTTGTTAGTATTTTATAAATTAAAGTAAAGCCACAGTTTAATGTCAGACCATTCTAGACGTGGAATATAACTTCTGATCCCACCACCTACTTCTAATGATAGTTTTCTAAACTCATGCTAAAGTTTTCAGCAGTGGCATTGGAGTCTTCAAATATATTACAGAGAAAACAAATATTATCTATCCTTTTTTTTTCCTCTGAAGCCCATGAATGTACAACTGTATGGYTTTCTGTTGTGCATAAGAATTATCYAACAGTTTGCCACAATCAGTTTCTGGTTAAGACAAAAAGAGAAGTTGGCTTTGTAATAGCATAACARCAAGCCTAAATAAATCATCATTGCACTTATATGGTTCACCCAGAACATCAGATGTGATTTTTAGTCAGTTCTCCTCTTTCAGGAGTAACACACTGACATATTAAACCAWTTTAATGATGATAGGAAATAAATCACAAACAATTGGACTACAGCAYATTATATTCCAGTATCACATCAGAAGTTAACAAGCCCACTGTATTCAGTTTTCATTTGAAGTGTTTTCATATTTATGAATCTTTTAGCATAAAATAWTTTTTCATGAGGAAAAGGRAAAAAAATCCCATTAAAAGATACRGACATTTGGAAAAGCTGCTATGATRACYTCTACATTTTCAAAGAAAAGGGAAACATTTTTGAAAGATGCATTACTAGTTTTGAAATAATTTCTCTTTTTGCATRTGCATTAGCAGTAGGAATAACTTTTTCAGCTGGGACGTACTGACAGGGTTTATACTGAATAAACTCTGTTAGCTTTCCCTTCTGCCCAGCCTTTAAAGCATACTTAATTATAACGAAATGGTACTTTGCTCTGTCAACAAGTTGTGAAGTCACTTGCTCAACCTTTTTCCTTTCATTCCCTCTGCTATTCCTCTTCTCTGGACCTGYTTAATTTTTGCATTTCCTGATTTTTATCTTGGGAAAACAAAAGCCAGCTGCCCTRAGTTACATGAAACAGCAAAGTGACTCTGCTAGTTAGTGATTTGCAGGTTCTAAACAGTGAGTTGTGTGAAATGAAAAGGGGAGTGTCATGTTGCAAAAACTCTTTTCTCTCCCCTTTCTACAGCTGTATTTCTAATCAGCAGAAGATACATCTTGCTTGGAGTCAACCCCCTTTCTCTGCACATTCTTAACCTTCTATCTTATGCATGGATCACTGGTTAGCTTAGAAATGCACAGACACAAAAGGGGGAGCTGACATGTGAGGTTTGATGGCAATAATGGCTGTTTATAAGCCTAATCCATCACATTTAGTGGACACCTCCATTTTTGTCCCTCTGAAAAGGTATAAATAATAAAATGGTATAGCTYCAGCTCAGAGGTGCCTTGGTAAATATTTTAACTATTTACAAGATCACATCAATAACAAAAGAAGCATCTGTACCATCCATRCAGAGGCCTCTGAATCATTAGAATAGTACCCAGATGGTTCTTACAATTCATCAACAATAAAATGTCTTCATGACAGAGCTTTTGTGACATCACTGATATTTTTATATGCCACTGTTCAATACTCCAAACTCTCATTMTTTTCCCTAAGAACATCTCAGTAAATATTCTTTCTTTCTCAGGCAAGAGGAAAAAAAAAAAGAAAAAATATAAGGATTCACAAGGTAGTTCCAGCTGCAACCTCCTCTCTAAATAATTCTCTCCTTCTCTCCAAATAATCAAGGATYCAGCCTACTAATATCTGGAATAGATCAAGGTTAGCACTGTGTCAAATCCCTTGATAAACTCAAGCTGCTACTTGGGCAGTAGCAGTTGMCAGTTTTCCTTTGATTTTCCTTTATCCATATCACATCCAAACAGCAGCACRTCAGGAACAGYAACAAAACAGAGGAAAGGAAATTCAACAGTTACAAAATTAGTCTGATGCACTTCCTAKTTGAGAGCTCACAAGTCAGCCCTGGGGATAAAGTGAAGTTTTCCTSTTTCTTCATAAAACAAAATACCTGCAAGTGGCAAACACATAAGTATGGAGACAGGTCTTGGTTTATCTAGGCAGAGGTTTTGAGTACCTGGGGTTTGGGTGTCAAATCAAAACCAGGAATACACCAGGKGATTTTAGAAAACTGCTCAACACTCCCTTGTTAAATAAACCATGAGCTTAAAATGTTTCATACTGAGTCTTTAGTTTCATTAAGTGATATACCTGAAATTCATTCCAAATTAACAAGATCAGTTGTCATTTTTGATAGTTTTAGTCTTATTCACTCATATTATAAATTGGTCTTAAAAAGTCTTGCATAAAGAATTTACTCAGTTCCATTGTAACATTGAAGTCATTCCTTGTAACATTGAAGTTAGTTAAAAATGCCTCTTAAATGTTATTTCAAAATGGACTCAACTGTTGTTTTACAAAGTCTGTGCTCTGGTACTAAACCTTTTGTCTTTAACTGATCAGGAACTTGATAAAAACAGTTGAATTCCACCAGCCTAAAATGTACATGAGGACAAACCTAAATAAGAAAACTAGGACCAATTCTAAAGAATATGATTTTATCAATTTTTAAAAATATCTCTTTGCACACATACATGCACATTCTCAGAAAGATGGAAAATGTGCAAAAGAAGAATTCTAACAAAGAATAACAAAACYACATTTTTTCAAATTAGAAATACTTTTCAGTAAAGTATGAACCCTTTCTCCTTCCCAAAGAGAAAAAAATGGCATAGAAGTAAAGCAATTCAGAAGCATTCCTGAATATCAATGCTACCCCAATTCCAAAACTTGGTCAATAAAATTAACAGCCGTCCTTTGAATGCAATATCACACCTCTAAATGAGTTCAAGCTGGTGCTGTTATTGTCCAGTGGAATGTGAGATTTACATTTCACAGCTCCTCACCAAAGTAATGAATTAATCTGATCTCATAAACAAACAAGTCCAGTTTCATGTTATTTCAATGGCCCTCCAACAATGTGTGCCTCCACAAAGAAAAATATTTATCATGTTTGTGCTCAGCTCCCATTGTAAATGGGACTGTAATAAAACGACACCATAAAAACCATTTTCACAGCTAAGTTTGCAATTTAATAAACAGATGCGAACAACAGTCTTTGGAGATCAACAGTTAAAAATAAATTAAGTAGARGACTCCCCACATCACAATGGGAATRACTGGAATAGCCTCCAGCAACACGCAGGAGAGTCACAAGGTGTGTGTCCTTGGACTTTCCACARGCACCAGCCTTTGAAGTMTATTATCATGACATGAATGCAAATCAGTCAAATATTTCCAAAGAAAGGCCAAAAGCACTTTGCTTTCTTTGCATGATTCTAAATACTAAATAATTGCTCTGCAAGAACCAAATGTTTTCAGATACACTATATTTTCACTGTGCTGGCCCATATGACATGTACTAATCCATCCTTTTCCTTACTCTCCACTGCTCTAAAAAAAAAAAAAAAAAGGCACCACAATGTTTTTGCACTGGAGATGTTATAGCTGAAAAACTTCAGATTTCAAAAATAACACTTGAACAATTTCATGCAGGGTTCTCAAAATYGCACACAGTTCATGGAGTTTTCCTTGAAGTCAGTGGGAACTTTCCCCTGAACATATGTGAGTTAATCTGAGTTCTTGAGAGTCAAACCTTYCAAACAATCCTGAAGGTGGCTGTGCACAGTGCTTGACTGCAAACGTATTTTAATGTGAGTCATTGAAGACATGCATTAGGAYCATCATGAGTGGCCAGAGATTTCACAAGRGCTCAGGAATTCACCAGCTAAACCTTCTCTTCTCAGTAAATTGGAATCTTGGTACTCCCTGGAGCACAGTGGCACCACATCAGATCAAGAGCAATGCAGTGGAAGGTTTGCAGCCAGACAAGGTCTAAATTTCCAGTGAAATCTTCACAAGGTGCCTGCTCCTCCTGGATTGCAATCTGGCTTCATGGTTGCCAGTTCCTCCCTTGACCATGGATATAAGGCATTAATTGYCACTCAGAGTAACAGACTAACACCACTGCATCTCTGCAGTAAAACATTGACATGGTTAAAGCTATCAGAAATACACACTGCCATCTGAAGTCCCCAGAGTAAAACACTGGCAAGGGCAGAATTTATGTATATATATCTATATATATATATAGATATATAATCTGTCTTCACTTATTTATTCTATGACTATCACTGTCTTCCTCATTGCTAACAGCTCCAAATGAGATGAACATTTAGATTTTAATATTCCTTAGGTAAGAAAGTACTCAGAAGCTTCCTCACTTTGCAGGATCCAGTGTGTGATCAAGTTCAGCCTAATATCTATTTCAGTATTTAGTATCCAATTTATTAATAAGAAAACAAAGTGATAATATGCTTCCTCTCYCCCACCCCCTTCAAATAAGCCTCCCAATAAAGCAAGTTTTAATGAAAAACTGACCTGGCCAATGGCCCACACAAGGGCTCTGCCTAACAACAGACTCTAAATATAGCATTGGGAAAGAGGAAATAGTCAGTGCTAAAATATATTGTTTGTCCTTGGCAGATTCTTTGAATTAATTAAGAATTAATTTGATCTTTTGAATTGTTATGAGAATCCTCTGATGTATGTACAATTATATTTTGGTAGAAGTAGTGCAATAGCTCAATTGAGCACTGACAAGAGGTTCAAGGGAAACAGCTCCTGCAAACGTTCAAAAGGTTTGAGGGGGCTCCTGCTCTATAGGATAAAACATGAGCATCACACCAAATACCAGGACAGAAAAAACATTGACACATAAAGCATTTTCAAATTACCTGGGTCACAAGTTGTGTCTGTACACTTCTGATTAGGATAAATGAGATGAATTTTCAAAGTCAAATAGTGAATCCCTCTCCCACTGGTCAAGAGGAAACTGCTCTGCTTATCAAACCATTGATATGGTACTAAAACTAATTCTTAGTCTGAGGATTCTGCACATGCATTTTAGGTCCACATTTAAGTTATATTTTTTGAGAGATCATAAAGCTATAAGTATCTTGGAATATAGTAACATTTTGCACACAGCCTTGCTATGCTAACAGGCACATTTACTTTAGGGAAGTATTTGTGAAATATGTGCTCCTCAAGGAGAGTATGAGTTAAAGGTTGTGTAAAGGTGTCACAGAAAATGAGCTAATTATGCTCCTCCAAAGTGCCAGTYAGAGCAATTTTATCAGGATACTCTAACAATTTATAAACTGCAATTTTGAAAAGTGATTTAAGATGTGAACTTCAACACCTTTGTAATCAAGAATCATCTCAGAAATTAATGATCRCTTTTATGGTAGTGCACATCATAGAGCTCTAATCCCATCAGATGGCATTYTGAAGACTTAAAGTAGTGTCTACTCCTCCCAAAACAAACTTAGTTCACTTKCCTTTAAAATGAAAATACAGCTTAAAGAAATGGGCCCTGAACCCAAATCTGCAATGCTTGTGAGCATCCCTTCAGTGCACTCAGGCAGTCAGCTGAGCACAGCACACCCTGCATTTTTAACAGGGTGTTTTTTTCAGGATACAGAAAAAAAAAACAGGTAGCAAATTGCTTCTCAGGTGATTGTGCAGGCTCTGATCCAAGCTCACTTACATAAACAGGAACATTCCCATTTACTTTAACAGGCTTTGGCTCGTGCTCCAAGAAATGCACATTTTGCTCACATTCCAGGTTAGCACAGCTCCACTTAATTATTAAACATCTGAGAAATAGTTAGACATTCTCTACAATAAAATTTCCAGTTACTGACAAGAAAATACTGACATATTTTTTCTCACATGAAATTAATGCTCATGGCAGATGTGAAACTCTACATTTGGATGCTGGAGATCTGTACTCCATCTTGCTGGAATTGATGGCTGAATTTCTCCTTAGGACAATGACAGCATAGAAGGGGACTTGACTTCACACAACTGAGCTCTTCAGAGTTTTCTTTTGTTTGAACTTGTACTGTGCTAGTGTATTATTCTCAAAAAGGGAGATTCTATCAGGTTGATATATGCTGGATGCCAAATCCACAAAGTATGTGAATCTGATACAAGCTGAATCTCCACTGAGAGATATGGGATATTTACAGATCTGGACAGTCCTACTTCAATCATCATCATAGCAATCCAGATCTAGATCAGACAAACTGTAAAGCAAATTGGTGCACAAATGTTTAATACATGATAGGATTTTTTATGTTCCATTCACTTTAAAAATCACTCGTTTTAGTATTTCCAACAGCGGTTTGTAAAATATCCCACATATGAAGATAAAACCTGATTTGGATGTAAAATTATTTTTACTATAAATTTAATTTGGCCTGCAGAAGCTCTTGCAGGCTTTCCAAATACTAAAAGTGAAATGAAAAGCAAAACATAAGGAAGATGTCATCAGCTACCCTAGCACTTCCTTAGTTTTTGAGTTGCTCACTGTAGGACTGATATGAAGCAGAAAAAGAATTTAAGCAGGCTGTGGAATACCAGCTGATAATGGTCCTGAAAGACTGACACCTTGTCCCCCTCCCTTTCCCTTCCCTGTGTGTGCAATCTGTTCTGATGACAAACTGAGGACACCTTTTTACTTCTGCTGCATTCCCTTCACACTGTGGTGTTTGTGTTTGCCTCGTGTTTGTTATATCAGCTCTCCACTGAGGGTTTCCCAGAAAGCCAACACAAAACACCAGTATCATGTCAAAAGAACTTGTCCTACATATTTAACAGTTTCTAGGCATTGTTACAGTAACTAAAGTATTTTTCTTGCAATAGATTGCTGTTGGAGACAGAGTCACAGTCTAGAGCAGTAGCAGCACATCCCTTTCAGGATCAAGCAAAAAAAGAGTCATCAAACTGCAGAATGGACAGACCTGTTGTGCTCCAAGACATCAGCAATTACTCCCAAAACATTTCCAAAACCCAAAACGAACAGATGAGTGATTTATAGCTTTTAATATATGTACAAGACCTGATTCTCATCTCAGTTAGCATGAAATGTCTAAAGCTCTTAATGACAGAGGATTTGATCACAAGAGAGCTTCATTCTTCATTCATGCTGTGCAAACCCAGTGCTAATTTTGGGAATGGTAGGGCTGATCCAATAAAAGTTCACTGTATCGACATCACAATAAAACTGAGGTCATAATTTGACCCCTTCCCTGTAATAAGGGTGGTAAACCCCTTACCAAAAAGCCCTATTAAAATAAACCTTAGAATGGAGAAATATTCATAGCAAGACAATGAAATAATGCAACTGTCTTAATAAGGATTTTACCACAAGGTGTTCAATTAACCAATTAATAGCATCACTTACTACAATTTGCTTTGAATGCTGGACATAAGGCTAAAAGTAGAAGGCAAAAAGATCAAATTTCTTTGGGTTCATGGTCTTTTATAACTGCTGGGTTCTGCAAGTGCTGGTCAGGTATATCTCATGCTGCAGTTCATGCCTCAGTTTCCCTATATGCAATCAGATGAATAACAAATTCTTTCTTAGAAATAGCTCTAAGCTTCTCCATCCTGTTAAATTTGTATTGTTATTAGTTATCTACAACAAATTATTGCTTTGCCTATTGCCAACAGGGTTCAAATTACACAGCACATGTATCCATGTATGTTTCGTAACTTTAATTTACTGATTTTAGTAAAAAACATCTTTGAAATTAAATGCTGCTAKCCACTTTATTGCTCAGATTGTACTTTGCTTATTGCTGTGTGTCTGCCAAAGTCATATAATCAACAGCACAATCTAACTACAATCAAAGACAGTGGGAGTATTTATAAATCCAATCTGTTGCAGCAAAGAAGAAAGAATACAGACATTGGAGTATTCAGTAATGACAACCCAGTGGGAAATAGAATATCTGATGGTTTTAAAAACTTTTTCTACTATTCCTTCCATAATTTCATTTATGCTTTTGTTATGAGTGAACAGCCATGCTACCTTTAAAGGCATTTGCATATAAAAATTTAAGCTAAAATATAAAAAAAAAATAAATTGGAAAGCCCATCATTCCAATACATGATGCCAACAGAGCTAACCCTCACACAAGGGAAGGCATGTGCCTTCTGCCCATGGCAAGGACAGACCCTATACTGTGGCTTTTCTCCTGTCCAGATACTGCACCCTTCATCTGCACTTGACAGTGGATCACACCATGCTGGAGCAGATTTTCATGGCAGAGGTGGAGCTGGTGGGCRGGGRTGGGGSAGCAGCCTGGCTCTTGCCCAGCTGYTGGAGTGCCCTGGCAGCCTGGCRGGCAGGGGCYRTGCCAACTGGCACCACAGCTTTGCTTTCTATCGCAGCCTTTTGCACAAAGGGGCAGGGGTTGACTGTGGACTCAGCTGCTCATCTCCCCTGGGCTTGGGAGGCTTCCCAGCAATGTTCTGTTTGATCCTAGGGAACATGGAAATGAGGGGAAGATGCTGCCACCAGAATTGGCTCTGGGGAACTGATGCACAGGGCAGATGAACTSTTCATATCTACAGCCTTTACTCTTTTCAGCACTTTTTCTTGACCCCCAACACAACAGTTGAGGGCAGCCACAAAATGAGACATTAACCTCCACTCCTTTTTCCCCCCTCATTCAGCATATGAGATGATCCTTTATTTAACAGGGGSTCTGCAATTCCTGCTTGACAGATGAGCTGCTAATTTCTCATCAGCTTTTCTGACCATCCCGTATTTCAAACCCTTCCTAAGCATTCATGCATTAATTTTTTCAATTACACAGGTACTGTTACACCTCTTGTAAGACAAGAAACTACAGCAGACACATGTAAGGTAAAAAGTTTTCAGTAATTCCAAGTGCCCACTTTGGAAACCCTAGGTSTCCCTAAATTCCCTCACATAGCCAGGCAGTGCTCAGCACTGTGTGGCTCTGAGCAGCAAGGACATTCAGCATTCCACCACACTGTCAGATACCATGGCCTGGTGTTTATACTAAAAAGTAAAGAGTCATAAACTGACTTTTCTAGCACTGCAGCATAATTCTGCAGCACTGATGGCTGTATCTATAGTATTGGTTATGCCAAAAAAGAGCTTGGATGCATCACACCAAGTTTAATTCCACCTAGTTGGAATTAAATTACTTCTGCTGTTCAAGCAGAYATTTAAACTTAAGTCAGTCCCTGAACCTACATCTAATTTACTTCAAGTGGCAAGTCACTGGGCTCACAGGAGAGAAAGTAAATGTGTAAAAGCTCAGGGAACAATCCATTTGCTTTGTTTAGATATGATCTTGGATGGGATCTGACAGGATTACGTGTCCATGGCCATGTAGACTGTATGGCAGATGCAGAAATATTTCCTAGTTCTCCAGGGCAACTTAAAACCCTTTTCTTCCTACAGATGATGCATCCACTTTCTAGCCTTCTTAACCAACTACTCCAGCCTGCTGCTTTTCATCCCCACTTTGCTGTTGACCCATTTGTCCTCTGTTTCTGGTCTCAGGCTCATCTGCTTTGAGTAGAAGTGACTCCTGTGAGTGTCAGATCAGAAASCATCTCAAAGTGCAATAAAAGTGAGCTTTAAGATCCATGGCAGTTACAAATTTTGCATTTTACATTTCTAAGGTGCTGCAGTTTCAATGTGCTGGGCCAATTTCAGTCAGTGTAAATTAATAAGATTTTGACTTTAAGGTTTGACAGTGGATAATTCTGGCTCATAGAACACTCATAATGGGAACTTACTTTTTTTCTCTCAGTAACACTCCCCAACTATTATGTTTTGATACTTTCCCAACAAATTATTAGGCTGCCACTACAGTATTGAGAAAGATCTGATCTCTTCTGGCACCATTTCACTTAAATGTTGTGGGGCTGCCCATTAATTTACAGAGAACAACTCATGTTTCTCAGCAAGCTTGAGCTGCTTTCAAATGGACCTGTCAGAGGGCAAAGTTYTGCCAAGGCAGCTGAAATGTTAAGAGAAAAAGCTATTTGTTGATTTGTTTGTTGCAGACCAGTTGAATGTTTTATATTGAAAAATACTTCTAGGTTTCATGGGTTCATGGAAAGAATTRACCATACTTTAGAGTCAATTGGTAAGAATTACCATGCTGCAAAAACCCAACTGTCCTAAATTTCTCAACCAGCAGAACACCCTAAAAGTTATCTGTGTTAACCAACACTTGGGTGAAYCACTATTTTCCAGCCAATTTTCTATCATTTTAAGGTTTGTGTTGATAAGACTTGCAGTGCTTGAACTTTGCAAGAAACTAATGAAACTCTATGACTTTTTGATGTGAAAGCAGGAAGTACCAATCTTAGAAACAGAAAAGGTTATAAGAGGAGAGGAAATTTAATTCAACAAATGAACTTTTTAGACACAACTGAATCTTCATTCAAGGCAAAGATCTGATAAATATTGAGTAAAYAAGTTCAAGTTCATCACACCTGAAGAACAGCTCACTTTCAACCATATCATTGTCAGGAAAAACAAATACAAACTTGCCCCAAAGCTAAACAACTTTAGAGAAATCAAGAAGAGGAGAGATAGACAGACAGTAAGTTATGAACATAAAACTCTTTGTACCAAAACCAATTAACCCTAACCTAAGGCAAGCATTTTTCTTCTAGCCCTTCATTTAAAGGTTTTACAATTTATAGCCTGTGTTTCTCAGGGGAGGTCTTGCTCTGCTCTGATTTCACATTTCACAGCAGCACATGTGTAATCCTGCTGCAGCACAGAGCACATGACCCAGCTGATATCAGGAAATCCACTTTTCACTAGCTGGAAGTGAGATGCAACCAGAATTCGCTCCAGTTCAACAGGCCATGGGGGAATGTTTGCAGAAATGACAGACTGGGGTAACAATCATCAGAAATCTGGCAGTCCCATCCTGCATCTGACATCCTTGGAGGGGAAAAAAACCAAACATAACCAGCCCACTACACTATTGTTTGAAAGACAGCTCAGTTTTTGAAGTGGATCTATAATTGCCAATTTATCAAGACTGGAAAATGCAATGACAACCAATTCATTTGCTTTCTGCCTTCAAGCACCCAGAGAAATTCACGCTTTTAAATCTCCACGTGGCAGGAGTAACTCACCATCTTCATAAAGAAAACCCCCCCAGCTTGAATAAAATTGCATGTTTAATGACCTTTCCAATTTGGTATGATCTCAAACCAAAAGCCAAATACACACATAGCTAATGTGACCTCAAGAYAGAGCTGCTCCAGCAAAACAGTTTGGAAGAGGATAAACTTTGCTATGCATCCCTAAATGCAGGCAGAGRGAAAGATAAATCTGTTCTGCAGTAATTATTTGTAAACACACAAAAACCAATTCATGCCATGGAATTCCACAGATATGCTATAATAATTCCACAGATATGCTTACTAAATTCTACCATACTTAGAGTAAAAAATACTTTCTTTTTTGTTTTTTTAATCATACAAAAGATTTATATATGTATTAATCATTCTGTATTTCTGTAGCTTCACAATGTACATAAAGAYGTAGATAATATGCATCTTAAAAGATACTCTCACTTTACATTTGTATTCTTAACAAAACAGTTGCATTGTATTATATTGTATTATATTTTCTTATGAAAGTTTGAATAAGAAATAAACTTTTAAAACAAATTGCACTTTGAAACAAATTGCACAATTTAAAAAATATGTCTATCTCATCCACACTCATCTTATGGAGTTGTGTCTTTGCTGAGCATTACCTTGGGTGAGAGCTTTTCTAAAGCTTTCACCAGCTTTCTATTAATTATATATTTATTTTTCATCAAAGGGTTTGGGCAGGGAATCCAGATTCCCTACCTTATAGATACACATGAACAAAAGAGCACCAATAATATCAGGGGAAAAAAAGAAAAAAACAACAAACAAAACAAACAAAAAGAAACCTCATCATTTTAAAACAGATTCATCCAGGCAAATTTACTGTTTTATATTGTCAGCAGGTGGAAGTACAGTTTCCAAGCCTATATAGTCTTCTCTTACATGAAATCTGTAGAAACAATTGTGCTTAATAACTTTTGATTTCCCATTGTGAAAATAGTTTCTGAAATTATCTCTTTTCTTGGAAGGAAATACTGGTCCCATGATGGGCTGGAGTAAAACAAACAGGGACACTGCTTCAAARATACTTCAAAGATTTTATTTCATGGTTTTATGCCTACAAAGTGCAGCTGTCCTTCTGATGCATTGATACATGTTTATTTCTGAGTATACACCAGACATCTTAAGAGTGACTAAAAACTCAGAAAAGAAACAATGCATTTTCTGGTGATTATCTAATTATCTGTAGAGTTAGAAACCCAGCTCATTCAAGGCAATAAAATGAAAAGCCAGTTTATAAGCTGTTTCATGGTATAAATGAGCAGCCCACCAGCAAGCCATATCCATAAAACACAGAGATGAAACCACCCAAAATGCAGCTTGATGGGCTATCAAAAGCATACGTACAGCACCCATCTCAAAGCAGGTATTTTATTTCAGTTTCTTATTCATAYTTATGCTTTCACTTTAGGTAAAAATAGAATCTATATCTTTTGATATCCTAAGACTTGACAGAGAAAATTATTCATTGCAGGAGTATGTGTAGTTAAGTTGAAAGAATGTATCTGTTTACACAGTAGATGACTTTTTTACCTGAAGAAAGAAAGGCTGCCCAAAAGTGTATGCTGCTCCCCCACTGACTTTTCTTCAACTGACCCCCAATACCTCTGCCTTTGAAGATCTGAAGGTTATGAAGATCTATAAAATGAATTAACTCAAAGCAATTGTATGCTCTGATATCCATTATTTCCTTTTGGAAGGGTTCAGATATGGAATGGAAATCTGGCTTCTAACCATCCAAAGATCACACCATATTAAAGAAATTAAGGCAATATTCAATCCAGCCTTATTTAGCTTAAGTAATCTTATTCTGGCTGTGACCTCAGTGTGAATATCACTTCTAGTCTGCAATATGTTGTGCTTATACTTTCACAGAAAGTTACTTTTCATTTTATATAAACAGGGAGACGGATTGAATTTGAGTACCTGTTTTCTGATCTGTCCCTTCCCTGCCTCTGCTACTTCCAGCTCAAGTCCAGTTTTCACTGTTTTCCTTTTTGCAGCACCAATTCTGGCCAGCCTCCCCCCACAGGAGTTTGTCTGGGCAAGTGGCAGCACCTTGTACTCTCCACGAGTGCCTGTCCTGAGGGGTTGGGCACTAAATGCACAAGGAATGACTGAAATATCTGGAGCCTCAGAAATGAGGAGATGTTGGGTCTGCCAGCCCTTTCCTGGGTGGGACTGCTAATTCAGCAACCTATCCATTCTCACAAAAGCAGTATCTTTGTAATCTTTAATCCTGTCAAATTTAGGAGCAAGGCAGAGACAGACTGAACTGAGATTATTTATCACCAGTGAATTCATACAAGCCTTGTTTCCACAATATAAATCTAAGGATGCTTCCAAACTTTTTTCTATAGTATAATATGTGCATGACTAAAATCCACAAGGATGCCACACTTGACAGAAAAGCTCAGTGTCAGTAAACAGAAACAATTTCTGACAAACAACAACACGGAGAATAAATGATGATATTTTTCCTGCTGTGCTGGTGGTATTGGAAGCAAACATCCATGCTACCAAAATGCAGGAAACTTTGTCCAAATCAAAGGTCTCTCAGTGCTAACTATGTACAAACTTGAGACTTGTAGGATTCAAACTATATAACCAGAAATATTACAGTTGTTGATTCTTAGAGCTGCATGAAAGAAAGAGCAAAACAGTAACAAAATAAAAAAATTAAGAAAAGGGAAAAATAGAAAGCAGAAGCAGCAACTGTTAATCCACAACACTCCAATGTGATAAAAAATTAATCTTCTCCTAGCATCAGAGAATTCATGATTATATCTCCTGTTTTAAGGTAAGATTTCTTGAGCAAGATGATGGCTTTTTTTCTTCCTCATTCTTCAATGTCACTTGAATATTGCTCATTATATTTCTTTTTAAACATTAGTGGGTTTTGTGTATATGCAGACAAAAAAACCAAAATCTCTTTAGGTCTTCTTACACAGTTTGTTATGGATGTTCCTGTTAACACTTCACTGAGAAGTTAATAATTAGATCACAATTGTTTTCAGTGACATTTGTGAACAACAAACATGTATCTAGAAAGCTCAGGATCCCAAAGACCTCAGTCTGTTAAGGAATGCTTACAAATATTACCTGAAAACTCAACACAGGAGTAGCACAATGCAAATGATTCCCTTCTGGGAAGCCGTGATCTGTGCAAGCAGATGCTGCCAAACAGAAAATGGGCTGAAAGCAATGGTGTTTATTTAATCTCATGCCTTAAAGAACATTTCAAAATTTCTTTTCATAAATTTATTTTAAAAAATAATTTAGCATGTTTTATTAATCTGTTTCCCAATGGAAATTACTGGAACATCACATAGATTAAAGAAGAGCTCATCATGTAAAGAATCCTTAGAAACAATATTTTTTTTCTAGAAATAGTAGACAGTATTAAGATTACATTTAATGTGTATGAGGGTACTGTTTGTCATCCAGAGCCTATAAAGATATTTCCCTTTTTATGGTAACAGCACCATCATACACTTTTTAATGTACCCAGAAACCATCAGTTTCTCCCTTTCCATGCTTAAATACCTTTATTACTCTCTCTCTGTTATGTATGATCACACTGTGTTCATGTGTCAATGTTCCTGCAATGTGCTCTGGGCCCAAATAACCCTTCTGTGCACTTCTGCAGGAAACAGAAATTTAGAACCTGTCCTTCTGCCTAAATAAGGGTCAGTTCTATTCTGAGCCACTGATTTGAAACCTCCAGTGACAATGTAACAGCAGAAGATTTTTTGGAAGCATGTTCATGTCTCCACAAACCTGTTTTGTAAGTTGTTTTTAAATATATGAGTTTAAAATCTTAATTTCAGAGGTGAATGTCCAGCAGTGTTTCCATTTAATGGACTCATCCTGAGTCTGTTTGGTGATTTACCTGAGTTAAATATTTCTGGAAAATAAAGGGAGCAACTGGACATAAACTGAAGAATGAGGTTACTCTTCTTCCCTTCCCCAGCCTCTTAGGAGGAACTGGGTGAGATAAATGCCACTTAAGGTAAACATACTGATCAACTCTTCATGGATTTCAGGTAAGGTTCTCAGTATTTGTGCCCTGTGCAAGGCAATGCAGAGCGTGACAGATGGGTTTGTTTGCCTGTCTACAAACACCACTAGAACTGTCTAAACATCCTACACAGACCTAGATCCCAGTCCCAAACTAAAATTATTCATGCYAGTGTTACATCCCAGGGATTCTGGGACTTCCCTGACCACTATTACATCAGAGGAGACAGAAAATTGATCTCTGCCATAACCTCATGGAGGGTGAGCTCAGAAGGGTTTATTCAGGTCATTTCACAATGGAGAGAAGAGTGCAAGAACTTTATTTGACACAAGCCTGCAGATTGGATACTGCACAGCTTCTCTGGCTGCCCCATTCTGCTGCTGAACTGCATTTGTTCAATACCTGTTTCTGCACAGATTGCTGCTATTGCCAGGTGCTGAGATCAAGCACAAACCAGGACTGAGCTCAGCTTTGCCATTTTCTATTCCTGATTTAAACCTCGTATTTATGTACTTCACCCATTAACTGGAAGCTATGCCTGTGGCTGGAACTATAAATAACCAGCATACTAGAAATKTGAAGAAATCTAGTTGTAAAAGGGCAGAGAGGAAGTGCTGAAATAAAGTAAGTTGGCAGAAAATAATATAGCAAATCTCATTAACACGTTGTGGAACAACCTTGTAAGTTAACAAAGACAGATATTTAAAGCATGTTTAATTGACACGCAATTTTTCAGTATACACCAAAGAAAAGTTTATAGTATAAAAGTACTGACAACTGGAAGTTATCTGCAGAATTTTATAAGAAAGTACTTGCAGATGGAAATGTAAATTACATTTCAGACAAAACAGCCAGTGTAATAAAAGTGGCTTTTAATAAAACATGAGCGCAGTTGGGTTTTGCCAGTTAGTTTCAGAAAAAACATAATTATTCTTTTTCTAGCTAATATGTATCACTGAACAACTGCACTTTGCTATTATACATTGTAATTATTTTGATTAGTTATATTTTTTAAAAAAAATGTTTTATTAATTAGATTCTTTTGAATTCAAGATCTATGTTTCTTTCAGCTACACATTATGACCTAAGAATATAAAGAYTGTTTTTGCAGTATTGCTCTAATATATCCTTGGAGGGAAGATTAAAATAAATTACTGAGCTAATTTCTTAAAACATCCAAAATATCACTAATCACCTTAAAAGATCCAAAGTATCTAATCACCTCACAACAGCCAAAGCACCAGTTGTCAGACAATATTTAATCAAGATTATTTTGGTAAATGATCCTGACTTGAATCCTGACAGAAAGAGGTGTCAGAGGGAGGACCCATTTTCAGATAAAACAAACTATTCCAAMTTCTGCAGACAAACCCTAAACAAATTCCGTGTTTCCATCCTATCTGTGTGCCTGGAAATGTGAACAAGGTACAATAAAAAACTATGGAGAGCATACAATAAACTCACACTTTTATATTGAAGAGAAACACATTCACATGACTGAAGTCAGCAAATAACAAAGTCATTGGAATTATCTGAGCACTTAACAGAGATGCATTCTTAGTAGCAAGATTAAAAAGGTCACTTGTTCTCCATCATGATTAGCAATATAATACCAATCCTCAGAGGAAAGAGTTTCTCAGCCTCCAAGAATTCAGCTTGAAGAAATAAATGTGATACTGAATTYGAGAAAGACTAAAAGCCTGGCAAAYGAATTGCTAATGGATAAGATGTSCCTGATATTTKACTGTTTTGGTTCAAATGCAGTTTAGGATGGCATATGGAAAACAATCCAGGCTACAAATATGACTTTTGTGCAACAAAATAAACAAGGTCATCACCATTCAAAGTATTACAATGAACACATAACTCTGGAAAGAATATTCCATCTGCATTGGATCAATTGATCAGCTGAGGAATTCTGGACAGTGAGATTTTTGATACACTGAGCAGTGAATTCAAAGTGAAGTGCRTTTCTCCTAGATACAGCAGCCAAGCAGATCAAATATATTTCTTAAGTATTTTTAAGGGTACAAGCTGATAACAAAAGCCCCTCTCAATCTCTGAATGCCTGTGTTCAAGCAGAAATTGGATTGCACCAAAACTTGCTTTGACTTGATTGAAAGTGACACTGGAAATAACAAGTAAAAGTAAGGTAGGATCAAGATGAAAAGGAAAACCCACCTATGGAAAAAAACCTTTTCCAGATTTGTCTACTATAGCAAGATATAAAGATCATGCATTTAATTCTTCTTGAGTGATGACAATATCATGGTAAGTAACATTACAGCTGCAAGAAATGACGTCACCAAACTTTGCAGGCAATAAAATATATTTTTATACAATATAAAAATACAATCTCTTTTTCAAAGTCTATMATTTTCAAAGCATTCCTTGCCTAATGTGTTTATCTCACTCCAAGGTAGAACCTCAACYTAAAGAGCAATTTTGAAATTATACATATATTTGCTATAAGCACCATTAGTTTTTATTTCTTATGGACTTTAAATTTGAATCATTAGACCTCATTTCTATTGTGCTGGAGAAGTCTTGTTCTCTGCTCAATCATCTTGCACTTTTACAATCATTAAAAAGCCATCATAAGATAAGGATTAAAAAGGATTCCTTTGAAAGCCACAGAACATGGGGAAGAGAAAAGGCAATAAATAGTTTTAGTGTTGTAACTCTTGTCAGGAGGATATGACAGAAAGTTTAGCCCTTCAAAGAAACTGCATTACTAAGATYACTTTTGTTTCCTCTTTTCTTATTTTTTACCCCAAACTTTCATTATTCTCATAYAGAAAGGAAACCTCTGCAACCTGAAACTGTACTCATATTTAAGCTATCTGTACTACAAGGTTTCAAATGGCAAAGTGGTTAGCATAATATTTAGCATATTAGCAAAATAAAAGTAAACTAGCAGTTTAAAATAGAGGATATTCTTATATCATCTTGCACTCTACCTGCTATGGCACTGGTATTAAAAATATACTGCAAGACTTTGGATACTCTTTTCAGGAAACTTTGATGGCTGAATACAAATCTATTACTGCGTCTGCTGCTTCACACTTCAGTTTACTTTATACCAAAACACTGAAATGACTCTTGTTTATCTGAAAAATATTCCAAACTTCCACTATTAATAATCATACTGCAATGACAGAAACWTCCCCAAGCCCAAACTCACAGGATCCCAGAGTCTCTAGGTTAATGATGTTCACTGCAGAGAATTAAACAATGAAAACCACGAAACAAACAGGAAGGTTACAACCAGAACACTGCATTATGAAATAATATTCTGATGCAATTCTGTAGATTTTGTTTTATAGACAGAAATAAACAAAGGAGAAAAATGGTCGAGGGAACAACTTATCCCTGGCCTTTTATCATGCAGTTTGCTGAATGACAATTGTTCAGGATTGTCAGAAGGCAATATAAAGACAAGCTRAATTCTTGCACAATATTTCAGCAGTGTTACTGCTGAGAAAAACCCCAGCGAAGTACAAACAATAAAGTCAGGAGAATGCTTTGCCTTCCCCCACWCCCCAGCTCTAAAAGAAGATGTGGAGTCAAGTTTTGACTTTTTTATGGTACAAAGAAAGATGGTTCTATGTAAAATTAAAGATTTTGTATCATCTAAATCTGTCCAGCACTTCCCAGGCTCACTCATTACAACAAGGAAAATTAAAACATGGCTCAACAAGAAAGGAAATAAAAGGCACAAGGRTGCCCCCAYTGATCACTGCTTTGCCCAGAAATTTGGGAYAGTTCCCAGAGTGTACCAGCAAAGCCACCAATCACAGCACCATYCCAGAGCYMCTCTGCTGGGATGCAGGGAGGAGCCATCACCCCCTTTCCTCAGGAGCTGCCCTGCATTAAGCACAGCACACTCCCCTCTGCTTACAGTGGGGTCTGAATTGTTTTCATCATTCAGTTACAGCAGCAGTAGGAACTAAAGCTCTGCAAAGCAGCTTGGACTTAGAGGAGAATTAGGACATTAGTGTAAATCTGTTCCTGTGACTTCATGTAAATGTATGTTTTTCTTTATGTAAAGACTTGTTCATGCACGTGACAAAATCCCTGTAGCCTGCTCTGGAAAAATTTCTGTGTATTCTTTTTTTTTATGCCAAGAGYACTTTTATATGTGCACACACAGGGAATGGATATGCACACATCACACACTAGAAGCAAGTAAAGAGCATTTTGTGAAACAGACAACTTGCAAGTTAATTAACAATCAATTTATAATCAATTTAGAATCAATTTATAATCTGTCTGAATTTTTTAAAATTTAATTAAAGCAGATTTTTAAGTATAGTACTTAATAAAAACCCAGTTTCTACCTATAATATAATGATGTCCTTCATTATATGACCACAACCAGGTCCTTACCTGTAAAATACAAATGGAAGCATCAAGAAACATATTATAAATTAATCCAGGTTGGTTATGGATTAAGGCTAAACCAGGTTTYGACATAAAAAATACCTGAAAAATTATTTTACAACACTATAATTTTGCAATCACAAACAAAACCCAAGAAAAACAAACCCTAAGCATCTGCTAAAACAGCATCTGGTCTATTATATAGGAATGTTTGATTAGCCCTTTCACCTGACTGAATTTTTAATCCTAATACTTTTGGAGGTTTAAGGCATTAATGGAACAACTTGTTATTGTTATTTCTGTTTTGATCCTTTAACAGAGCATAATATCTGTATTAATATAAATTCAAGCAACGTGAGATGCATGGAATGTTTTTACCAATGAAGTAATTTTCATCAGTAGGCCAGCTGGCATAAAAGAATGAAAGAATGAAAGAAAAGTAGAAGTTAGTAACTAATATTGGGTTTGTAYACAAACTTTAAACTAGGCTGAATTAAGAAAGTAATATTTACTTAATAACATTYTAATTTTTTTCTCTGCCCATGACCACATTTCTTGATTTTTACAATATATTTATGTAAACAAATAACCWTTTTCCTACCACTGGTATCCCTGATTCATGCCATATATTCAAGAAGCTATCATTTTCCAATGAAGGAAAAAATGGTAATCCATTAATACTGTTTCATGAAAATAGAGGCTGCATTTTTAAGGGAACAAAATTATTAACATAATAAATGATTATTCCAGCTCATTGCGAATAAACCCACAGCTAGCTACTTGAATATCTTGATCCAAGATGCTACTTAAAGGCCTGWGCTTATTTCCAGCTGACTTGGATTCTGTTTGGCTGCTACAAGTGAGGCTGAAAGAAAGTTCTGCCAGTAAGACTTCTAAGATATAAGGCATTTCGTGTCTTACTTGCTTTAGAAAATTGTGTTAAGAATACAGTTTGCTTTTAAGTGAAAATTTTATAAATATAAACATCTCATTTTTCGGCATGATAAGGAATTTTTTTGACCTGCAGTGTAGGCTGGTTTTGGTTTGGATATGTTTGCAGTCATTTAGAAAAACATCATGTAACTCCCTCTCCTTTTTCCTTTCCTATATGACAGGTCCATCTCATCTCTATTTGTATATCTTCTCCAGTGAACCTGATCTGCTTTTAAAAATAATGGGAAATGCACTATAACAAAAGTAAACACATTTCAAAATTTGAAATTCATTCAAACGGCATTTGTAGAACGTTAGCCTGAAGTGGCTTTAAAAAGAGAGAGATAATTAAAGAAGGAAAAGTGGAAATTGTTCATGCAGGATTCTGTTTACCAGCAAGACTCCAAATTTTTTAATTTTCCTGTCTTCCTCATCAACAGTCCATGCTGTAAACCTGTCCCCTGGAAAAARAGGGAGTTATTGTGAATATTGTCCCATTTCCTCTCCTCTCTGGCAGGTTATCATCTCTCACTGGTTAAGGTAACATCACTTCTATGTGTTCCTGTACACTGCCTCAAAGCCTGGTTATTCTCATGAAAAAAAGAAGCTGAAAGTCCAAGCTCAGGGCTTCCCCTGTGCAGTTTCCACCCCGACCCAACACTGCAGCTCTGCAGCATGGCCATGTCCCAGCTCCCAGCAAACAGCAGGCACAGCTCAGCTCCATCACCTCCTGCCTCGCCACTTCAGCCACCAGCTTCTGCCCCTACAAAACTGAATAACACATCTCTGCACTCACACTTCAACAAGATATCAAAGACTCAATGCATTCTGCAAGAGGCAGTTTTGAGGATTAGTTTTTGAAATCACCTCTCTGTCCCAAACTCTCCAATGCTCAGCTAATTTAGCTTTGAAGACCAACCCATTTTAAGGCCTTAAAACAGTTTCCCACACTGAAGAACTAGAAAGGCAGGTGCAGTGTAAAACCTTGCTATAAATCCATTTGAATCCACATTGGGTTTTATATGGGCTGACATGCCCATCAAATCTGTGCCTGAGAAATTCTACCACCTTTCCTGCCAGGTCAAAGAGCTTTTCCAAAGGCTCTATTTGGCCAACATCTCAGTCTGTCCCTTCACCTGAGCTTACACCTGCCTGAAAAAGGCAGAGAGTCTCTCTGTCTCTGAGGTTTGTTYCATAGCTCTTGCATGATCCAAAAATCCCTGTCATGCAAAGTTTTATATCACCTGATCATTTCCAGGTGATTTAGAATACTGCACTAAAAACCAGGTGAGCCCAAGTATGGATTCTAACTTGAGATGTGAATATATGGATAAATTTTCATCATGAAAGGAGGTGTTATTCAATTAACCAAATGAAAGAATTAATTTTTCCAGAGAAAATAAAATACATCTTAGAATTTAAAAAAGCAGAGGTTTGTGGGAAGTAGGAAAGCACCTGGATTTCTGCTTTGTAGGATGTTTGCTGTGGAAACAATCGGTTCAATTTTAACAAGAGTTGACATCACTAAGAAAATTCCCTGCCATGATTTCACATCTAGCTTTTCTTTGCTGATTTTTTGTTTGTTTGTTTAAATACTGAGTTAAATTTTTATGCTCCTAAGTAATTATAAAGCAAGAAGAAAAAATCCTCAAAGTGGAAATACTGAGGAGCTATAATTGGGCCATGGAGATAGCCTATTATCTATGATGCCTTTCTTTTTTTTTTTTTTTTTCTTTAATTTCTGAATGGCAAGTTTCAGTGCTGCTGAAAGCCAGCCAAAAATCCAAGGTGGTATGAAACATTTAAAAACATTACTTTTTAACAATGCCGAGAAACAGAATGGCACCATTTTAATAGCCATATGTCATAAAGACGATTTTTATTTAGGAAAATCTATTTTAATTTAAATATCATAAGCCCATGAGCTATAACAAACAATATTTTTTTTTCCATATGCTTGGAATTATTGCAAAGAAAACTCCCTTCTCCTCCCCCTCCTTTAGAAGTCTGAATGTCCATGTGTGTTTATGAGCGTGTGTCTGTTTATGGTGATGGAAGGAAACCACTGAACTCCATTAGTTAATGCAATGGCAAAATACCAAAAAGGAGGTCTTCCCTTGGGGTTGCTTTTTTMTCCCATATCTTTCACTAGCCCATTTTCCATATAATTCCCTTGCAACTGCTCTCCACAGCAGAGCTGCTGGTGGTAACTGCATCAGCCCAGATTAAGTGGAAAGTTGCTATAATTTCTTTCATCTGCACTTTTCCTGAATTCACGTGCTGTATGGTTTGAGGGAAAGTTCCCTTCACCAGGTGCTGAGGAATGGAAATGTGTGTGTGCATTTGTGAGCACTGACCTGGGCTGGCTGCTGGAAGGGGAATTACAGTCCTTGAGCAGTGTCACTCACCATGAGATTTGAACAGATTTCTCTTAAACCTTTTCCAGTGCAGAACTCCAAGGAAACAAGTGTGTGTGTGTGGGTTGCTGTTAGGTTGTTGAAATTTTCATTTAATTATTCACTAAAGCCTGCAAACAGCTATCTATAGTGAAACTGGCRTTTAATTTCCTAGAATATTTTAAAATTTCTCTTAAAATGGCATTTAGGAGGGTGAGGGCAAATTTATAGTTATTTCAGATACTCATAACTATGATTATCCACATCTGATACTTTACAAGAYTTCAGTGTTAAATTGCAGATGGCAAACATTGCTCACATTGGACCGTGCTGTGAGATACAAATGATCACAGCGAAAGAAATAGGATTTAAAAAAAAAATAAGGCTTTCCCACAACCAAGACATAAAGCAAATCGATTGTATGCTCACCAACACTTTATTTGAARCAAGCAGAAAGCCACCCTATATGCTGAAGATGGAATTTCCTTTTCTGAAGAGGTTTTRCAAATAAATTAGCCTGACCCTTGAACTAGTAAGAATAATATATGCAACTAAACTCATCATGCAATTTAGAAAAGTCTGAGAGGAAACTGTGTAATTTACATTAAAGAAACTAAATGTTTAATAAACCAGCAACAAAACCCAATATAATCAGTCATCTGTTGTTTTAGAGAATTCTACTAAAATTCACATATATTTCTATTTTTAGAGTTGGGATATAGTGTAAACCAAGAGCTTTATACTAGCAAAAATACCTTGTAAGTAAAACACAGGCAACCAACAAAATCCTCACAGTAACCAATCCAACCTTTATATTCGTAATTCACTTTGCTTCACAGTGGTACACTGACAATAATGAGAAACAAAGCAGAGTCCTTAGGTAAGAACTTATTTTTTCTGTCCTTAAAATTTCYTTAGAATCCTACTTTAAAAAAAGGCAGATTTTGGGATGGGGGGTATCAGAAAACATGAAAGGCCTCTTCACCCTTCTCACCAGCTCAGTGTGGGGCTTGGAACAGTCCATGAGATTCTTGTTTTCTGCAAAGTGCAGATGTTGACAAGGCTCGATGGTGGCTCCCGTGAGCTGGAGCCCTGCACCTGCAGAGATTTGCTCTCCCCAGAGCTGCTGGTACAATGCCCCAGGCAGAGCACAAGCCACAGCCYGGGGTGTGTGTCAGATGTTTGCTGTGTGGCTGTGGGAGCAGAGGAATCCCAAATYCCCAGCATCACCTGAGGCTCACAGCCCTTTCCCACACAGGCACTGTAATTCCCCGAGGGACAATTATCATTTACACACCAAACAGCACAACTTGGGACARCCCCTGTCTGGTAAAAGGATATCTTCCTAATCTCTCTGTTTCCAGACTGCTGCTGTTTACATGAAACACTTCAGAATTATTATTAAACATAAACTAAAGTTGCTCTTCTAAACCAAACATCTTTGAACTTCAGTCAGGCCCCCTCAAACAAATAAGCTGTTTTGAAAATTATTTCCAGGGCGATGCCAGTTGCCATAGAGATGACATTAAGTGAAAAGGACAAAAAATATAGAGGGTGATAAACTGCATGGTTGGATGACACACTTGACTTCCAAGCCTGTGTTCAAATAAGGCATACATGCCAAGGTTTTTTATGAAAGACAAAATTAAAATGTATCACTATCAAGCTGTAACTGACAAGGTATTGTGTGGTGGCTGTTAACATAATGCTCCATATATTTATTGTTTGTCATTTTTCTGGCCCTGATAAAGGTCTTTTAGAGCTGTAAATCATACCATTAAATCTGCCACTAGAAACAGAGGCTGTTTGGAGAATGAAAAGACGAAACTGAATCACTGCTTACAGGTTTCTGCTTCATGACAGACCTTAACTATCACATCAGAGATGACATTTATTCTTCAAATTTGGCACTTTTTCAAACACCACACTGTTGCCTTATGACCTAACTTAAGAAAAAATTCTCTTGAAGGGCAGGCTCTTTACATGGTGATGTATTGTACAGGCACAATGTTCAGCTGTGTACATATGGCTTAAGACAATATGAAGTTATTCACAYATTTAAAAATATTGGTTTATTCACAACAAACATTTCTACTTCAAAATTAGCCTTCTATCCACATTCTATTTATGAAGGGTCATCACAATATTATTGGGATGATCTTGATTGACATTAGTTGCAAAAAAAAAAGTAATAAACAATCTGCTTTTGTTCCTGTCTGAATATTTTGATCAACGCCTTCTAAACAAAGGCTTAGGGACACCTAAACCTGACAACAGACAGGAGTAATATAAAATGATACAAATTCTGATAGAGATCAGATGGGAAAAATGTGATGTATTTCACACAGTAGAAAATACCTTCTTAACACTCTCAATATAGAACTACTTTACTAATCCAGACCACAACAAGGATCCTAATCCACATCACCCAGGCACAACAYCCTGTCTGAATGCTGCTACGTGCCAAATGACAGAAGTAAAAAAAACAACCAGCCAAAAAAGCCCCAAACACTCCCAACAACCAACTTTATAAAACATAGCCCAGATTCTTAGAATCTGTCAGGGTAACTTTTAATACACACTTCAGAAACTGGGAGTAAGCAGAGAGACTCTCTACAGCATCAGCCCATTAATGGCAAATTTTGTCAATGCGGGATTTCATTCAAAATAACAGCTGCAATATAACTGTACTTCACACAAGTGTGTTTGGTAGAAGGTRCAGCAGAAGAAGGGCAGACCTGGGGAACTGACAGAGAACATACAAATAAGCATGGGCACTGAAAATCTGGCTACACTTAGAGCCAGCTCACCAAAGGAGACAATTCTGCAGAKAGGAGACAGGTAAGAGTCCTTTCACACATCAGGAAAGTGTTGCACGTCTTGTACCCACCCAAAGCAGCATCTTTTACAAACACACAGATCTTCACAATTCCTGCTAAGTCTCCAGTTGTTTTCACTGTACCCTGTTAAGGATTTATCCTGCATTTCTGAAAGACAAGTACATGACATCAATGCAACACATAAAGCAGGAGCACAGAGAAGCCCAAGTCAAAGATGAAGTAGTGTCTGGGATAGCACATGATAATKATTAGAAACAAAACATATAATCAATTAAAGTAATTCTGTCTGTAGTTTATTCTGAGACCAGCACAGAAAGTTGTTACTAAAATCCCAGTTTTAATCTTGCTGAAAACAAAATTTGTAATTAACTCAAWGTCAGTTATTGAAAATTAAACTTGGAGGATGACTTTGATATTGAACATGCTGCCAAAATGCAGCATGGGTGATAAGAACTGCTGCAGGCACAGCAGGACAGCAGCTGTGTGCTTAGAAATCAGCATCYTTTTTGAACATCTGACTATAACAAGGTACCCTTTATGGCCTACTTCTATTAATGAAACTTTATAAATTTTTTATTGGATTTGACAGTTAAAATTAAACAAATAAACAGCCTGTTGCAGCATGAAACYACCTGATTTTATCCCCCTTGTGAATCAATGACCTTCTGTAAATAAGCAGCAGGTTAAGAAGGTGRATTACATAACAAAATATCTCAGGTTCATTTGTTTGCACACGAAATTGAATGTTYATATTTCATTCAAAATTCTCTTTGGAGAAAACAATTTTCTTCACAGTACAATATTCAATAGTTTTCAATGAATTGGTGAAATCTGATCACTTGATCACCTGCACTTCCTTTACTTTCCCAGACCATTAGAAAAGATCTTTATTTCTGTTAGTCCTTTAAATTCTTCTGGAATATAATCCTAGAGTCAKCTTAAGTGTAATTAATACTCAGGTTTTATTTTTAACACAAGCAACAAGGGGAAAACATGGCTATTAAACWATTTCTGCTGGTGTTTGTGTGTATGAAATATTTTTCCCAGACTTTTATTTTCCCTGTTCTAGCAAAGAAAGGGCCTTTTATTTCAAAACTAACATATACCTGAGAACTATGCATAGCAAAGATTGGAAGGAAATCTATTACTAAAAATATATACTTCAACTCTCTGAGAAAATCTAACTAATTTGGACAATTAGACAATTTAATGATAAATGTACCTAAAGAAAGGTACATGTAACACCTGAATCTCAGCATTGTGATGGTTTTGCCCTGCCCCTTACCTGGACATTTATTCCAAACAATGTCATATTTCCTATTYTAGGAAACACCACTTTGCCACTAAAATGGAAGAAAGGGACTGAGCTAATCAAAGGCAAAATCTCTTACAAATGCAGAACCTGGGAAGAAGAGACTGCAGCTTTTGGGGAATGGAGCTCCCTCCCTCACTTCTTAGGGGTGACATTGCTATTGCATTCTGTTATCCACTCACATTTAAAAGTATGGTATAGCTAAAAGATAAACTGAGACATTTTTACCTAAGTGGCATGCATTTACTTCAAGAAGTTGATAATCAGTAACCAATGTTCTGAAGGAAAAACCTGAAATTATCACTGGAATTAAATAATCCTGGCCTAGATGTGTCATCCTGATCATTTAATGAACAAAGTATCTTCCTAGACAGAAGATTTTAGTGAGAGAATCTTCACATTTATTTGTAGTCTTTTAAAACAAATGCTAGTTTGAATGAAATTCAATTTTCAGAAAGTCTTGGCAAAGCATGTACATGAATCCTGAGTTCCACTTCAACTCTCATCTTGAAATAAATCACTGCAAATGAAATTTATCTTAACTAAACTTYTAAACAACATATAAAACTAATAATAATTAAAATTGTCAATAAGCTTCCTTTGCTGTAGATCTGAAAGGGGCCAGTAATTCYGAAACAGCTTCTGAAATCTCACCTCTTTTGTAGTCTAATTGGTTACATCAGTAAACTGCTGGGTGAGTGCTTTAAAAGGATGCAGAACAGGAATAGAAATACAGCTTTATGGGAAGTGAGGTGTGAGGCCATTAAATGCATTCACTACATCAGAATGTTTTTAATCCTACTGACCAATTAAGTAAAAGGCATCTTGGAGCACGTAAATATAATGTTGGAACAAGTAAATATAACAGCCCTGTTGCTGACTGTAATAACAGACATGGTCAGTGTGATAAAATGTGGACGTTAATTGATAATTAACTTGATGAAATATTTCTTAGTGAYGAATTCTTGAATGCTTCTTCAAGTGACATTAAAGGAAAGAAAAAGAATGAGCAGGCCAGTCCAAAACAATCTGAATATTAATTTTTTAAATCCCAGTCAAAACCAAATGAGTGGATTTATTTCAAGGAAAACTGCATTGTTAACTTTACTGCCTAYTTTGAACAACATGATTCTTTACTCTGAATACTATGTGAACTTATTTCTTACTGAAACTATAAGTTACACTAACTTAGGCTCTTTATTTAAATGTCAAAATTCCAGAGCTTACCTCCAGCTGATGCCATGCACTGGGTCTATCTGAAGCTTTTTAAGCACGTTTAACTTGGTTGAAATTCCTRCCTTGTTTATGCCTATTTTAAAGAACATTTCTTGCCACTAATTAAACTTCCCACAGTACTTYTAAGTTCCTAATTTAACTATGTGAATTAATTAGATCTCAGCTCTACTCCCACATTCCTTTAATACCACTTCCTCTCCCTTCAGTTTCTCCACATGGAAGGAAGAGGAATATGTACTTTGCTTTGTACAGCAGTCTGAGATCTGTTAGAAGAAAACACTACAGAAGAGCTGCTTCTATTCAGAAATAAAATTCAGCTTTAGTGACTAAATAAAATACTTGGTGAGTAAGGTTAGCCATTTGTGGTAGCTTTAAAATTCAGAAACAGCAAAACAGCACATTTGGGATATGTAAACATCAAATTCAGAGTATAAATGAAGCATAACAAGCTTCCAAAGATGCTTATGGAATAGAGACTAGGCCTMGTTTACATAATATCAACTGCCTAGCTAGTTTGTTTTTAAGATGAGACTTAACTCAGGAATTTGGCTAAACAAACAGCAAGGGATTCCCTTCAGAGATGAGCTATGAAATAATTTGCTTTCCATTGTTCAATCACCCCAATGCAGTTACAGTGTCATTGATCAGCAYGAGACATGTTTGCATAAACCTGAGATGGATCAATGCCAAACACCAACYCTGATAACTCCAAACTTCCTGACGTGACACAGGCAAAAAATTTAACTTTAAACTTTTAACCTCRCCACCCCAGTAGTCACAGTGTTCTAGCTCTGCTGTTTAACAGCTATTTGTACAAGGGAATAAATATTTATTGTCCTATGTATATGTGGAACRTATTCTCATGACTTAGAGACTTTTACTAGAAATTTGCATTCACATCTGCTTTTCTCTGGGTTTGCAGTTATTAATACAGGTCACCTTAACAATGAGAAACATTAATTTGAATTCATATGTGAACAGCAAGTACATGGTTTGTAGGGTTTGGGCACTTAAAGCAAACATTTATCCACAATTGAGTGCAAGTCCTTGAACTCATGCTGAACATTAATGGTTCCTAGTTATAAAGAACATCTTAAAAGTCTTTATCTGAAAGACATGGAGTAGTGGAGAGACGTAGGAAAATAAAAGAGAAAACAAGACAAAAAGAAAACTAATCAATTTCTTTCCATTATCATATTTGGGGTTCTCTGACTGCTTATATTATAGTTGATTAAAGGTTTGCTACTTTTGATCTAGTTCAGTATAAGAACTTCCACACAATTCCTCACAGAAAATCTACAGCCTTGTGGTTTGGGGGCAATATGACATTTAGTCCAAGCCAGCCCAAAGGTACAGCCTAAAGCAGCAGACAACAGACTGCTCAGAGCAGTCTTCCTCTTTTTAACATTTGAAACCCTGATGGCTGGGGAATGTTGAGCAGATACCACCTCTGTTCTCAGTGTAAACCCAGCCTGMAATAGGATATACAATAAGTCAAAACAAATAACTTATTTTACAGTTTAAATGGCACACAGTTGTCCTAATTCWCATATAAGTGAATTTTAACAACAAAAACATCATCTCTTTAAATGATGATAAGGACTGAGAAGTATAATGAAGTATAATGTCTTAATTTTATACATTACTTCATGAAAGGTCAGGTATGCATTAATAAATAAATGTTAACTTATGAGAATATTCCTATGAACATTTAATAAAATTATTTAATTTGTAAAAATCTTTCCGAATTTGCAGTATAGATGGAATCTACCTGATAAAAGTGTTAATACAAGAGAAAATACTATGGTCATGTCTAACGACAGCAAAAATTTAGCAACCTCTAAACCTAATAAAAGAACTGTTGTAATTTTCTCTTTTAGAACTTGTATTACTTAGTAATGTTTTGCAGGACTAAATAACAAACCATGTAATTAGTATTACAGAAAAGTTTTTAAAGTGAAATAATGAACAGTACTCTCTGCCTGCTTAGTTATAGTTAATAGATTTGTGTCTTGTGCCATCAATGRGAACAGCACACATGCAGTTTTCCTCAGAAGAGAGGAAATATTATATATTTGGAGGAAATGTACTGGATCACCACTACCTTTTGAACTGGTCTTTGGCCATCAAGACCATTAAAYAGTAATGTTAAAGCCTGCTGGGGACTGGAACTTGCAGGTCCACGCTCTGTCTCATATCAAACACAGATAAGTGGTCCCCTGTAATTTTTATGACTACGGTGTCAAAAGTCTTCCATTCAAATCACAATAAATATTGCAATGAAGTCTGGAAGCAGGGCCATTTGTATTTGCTTGGGGCTGAGAATTARGATAGCCTGTTTCCAGTTAGACAGTCATTAGAAAGATCTAACGTCCATGCTAAATGGCTTCCTGTTCTGAGTACTTAAAACCAGTTTTAGTAAAATTGACTTCCTGAACATTTTCTTACATCATCACCAATACATGAATTTGTGTTTCACTTTTTTATTTAAGTCATGGGTTCTTCACAGATTGCCCTTATAGTAGCTATCTTACATCAAATTCATACAGAGCCCCATCCTGCAGGTAAATCTCTATACTCACACATTTTTATGGTGATCCAATGCCCCTTATATCAATATACAGCACAATGCAGAAATGTGCTATTAAAGGCTTTGAGGAACAAAAATCCTTCTTTCACTAAAACACAACTGCTGCAGTTTTATTTCCCTAGCCTCCCTTTTAATTTAAATTATTTCAATATGAGGAGACAAATTAACATTCTATCTGTTAACAAAAAAAAAAATTATTTGTCTCACAGGGAGGCACCATCTTCCTGTTTGAGGTCCAGTTAAAAGATTTTAAGACTTTGTGTAGATGCCATACAAGAATTTTGATATTTAACTCCCATTAAGTGTCTAAAAACTCACATTAAGACAGACTCTGAGAAACTATTTAGTGGGGGTATAAACAGAACTATTTAACAAAACTGAAGCAGACACGTGATTACAAGCAAGGCCCATATAKATATTTATATATACAAGAAGTTGTATATATAAATATATTGTGGTCTGTACCAAGGTATTTCCTGGGAACAAAAAGTGCGAGTTAAAAAAAATATTATTAGAGTATTCTAAGGAATTTTTAGATACTTATTTATGAACAATACTTATTTAGGTACACAATACTTTGGAGAATTGACAGTGAAAAGAGAATGCGATAATCTTTAAGCTATTTGGTAGCTTGAGCATAATTTTTTTCCTGATTTTCATGGCATGGTTTGCCCATACTTTCCCATAAATTGCATACTTAGACTGATTTTCTGTCTCGTGGGTGCCTTTCCATATTTCAAAATTTGAACTATCACGATTTGTAATAATGCAAATATATAATAATATATAAATAAAGCTATAGTATACAATGCAATAATAATGCTTTCTCTCACCTATTTATTTGCCTATTAAAAAACTCAAAACAAAGTAAATCTCAGTAAACTACACACACATATAGGACACCTACAGTGATAGATTATTTGGAGGGGTCCAACAACTCATCTGACTGTCCACAAATTCCTAAAATAATCCATCATAGCTTTCCAAAAAACAAATCTTAACATAATGTTTAAGTCAGAAAATCTGAATGTGAACTTATCATTTATATTCTCATCTCAGGACTTTGCTTTCACATGTGTAGCACTCATCCAAAGCAGTAAAAAGAAAGAAAATGGGAGCAAACAGACCTCAGTACTTACACTTCATTACTTGCTCAAGTAAAGGTGGTGCATCTAAATCTGTATTTGAAAGGATAAATACCCCTTTTAGTTTTCCTTGATAAAAGCTGTGAATTATTTTCTGCCATTGCATTCATTGAACTACAGTTGCTAATAAATGCTTAAATTAATGAATAAGTTGAAAAAAGGGGTTTTTTCAATAAGTCATGAAACTTGCCCCTAAAGTCTTTTAGTACACCAACAATGTCTTACCAGCAATTCTTTATGAAGTTGCACCTCCATCTTCAAATCTCAATAATTATAGAATTGCAGACTCAGCTATGGAAGGTTTTCTTTGGTTTGGGTCTTCCAAATTTTCTGTCCCTGTAGAATAGTTGAAGTATTCTAAAAATTGATCTCTGCTGCCAAAGTATCTTTGTGAAATGCAGTGATATAATATTACTTTGAATAAAACTGATATATTATTCTGGAAGTTTTTATTGTATGTATACATGATTAGATTTACAACATGTGAAGAATTATTATATCCCTTAATTTGTATCATTAGTGCTGCCTTTTCAAGTATTTCTTCAATGATGTTACTCCCAGCCTGTGCATATCCTTAAAAAGAGAGGTGTCTATCATCCAGTACAGAACTACAGGAGTTTCTCCTCCAGAACCTCCTAAAAAAGCTATCTTGTCTTCACTTGAGACTACCATATACAAAGTAGAAAAATGCATCAACATTGTCTTAATATGTGTGTCACTGCTCTCCCATTACCATCTGCACAACAAAATTATAAAAAAGTAAAAGCTATGAACATGCTGCACAACATTGATAAATTCTTCAGAGCTGTGACTGCACATATTTATTCTGAGAAAAACCTTTATTTTATATAGATATACCTATCCATATTAAGATAGACTTATTTTATGTTCTTGCATATTATTAAAAATAATAAATTTATAATAGTGATAGAAAGAAGTTTGAATATTTGCTTGAAAGTACATAAATTTCTCAGGAGATCATCTTCTAGAACTAGGAAAAATAGAATCCCCCCTCTATATTACTTGCAGTTATGAATCTGAAGAAATCGGTTTAATCTGAAGAAAGATACTACTGGTATATTTTTGTCAGCAAATTAATTGAATTAATGAGTTCTTRTTTCAATAGATTTCCCTGTTGTGGGATAGTTCCAGACTTGTGGGTCATCTGTGATGGAGATGAGAGATAACGGTACTGCAAAGACTGTGCTGTGACAACCAATGAACAAGGCAATTTCCTTCTAGAAAAATATTAGTCAGAGAGGAAAAGACAGAAGTGGAAACAGTGCCCTCGCTTTAGTTTGTGATTCTGTGGTTTGTATTTTAGGATCTTTTCCAATTCTGCTTCTTGTAGTGTCATTAGCTCCCATTAGCAAATGGGGAGATGCATTGAGAAACTTGCAAAGAACTGTTTTCAGGATGAATAAATAACGAAATTGCTTAGAGACATGATAGTTGTAAAAGAATAAATTGGCAACTTTACCTAAAGTCCTGTGTCTAAACCARATTTAATCCATCCCACAATAAATGGCTTTATTCAAGAGTACTTTGCCACTACACTTGAAGTTATCATAAATCCTTCTAAAATGCACATCCTACATTTGTTGGCACTTGAGTCATGAGAAAGACATCACACATTAAATTACKACCAGTAAAAATTATGCTTTTTGCTAAGTGTTTAATAAAACAACGACTTTCCAATGTTTTCTAGACTACTGTTTTACTTTAGAAAACTCCAATTAAAATGAGGAATATATAATACAACTTCTGTATCAGTAAGAAGTAACATGTAGTTTCTCACAGTTGTACATACCTTCAGCTGCCTCTAGATCTGAACTTATATTTTAGACAACCACATACATAGAATCAGAGAATTAGTTAGGCTGGAAAAGATTATTGAATCARACTATAAATATGAAGCAGAGAAGTGGTGCATGACAATTTATTATGCCAACAAAGAGGAGACTTGAGTTGCATCATCTAAAGGAAAGTATTTCTATAGATTTTCAAGGCACTGTATGTTCTTCTTAGGGATGTAGGAGGGATGATTCCTGCTCTTGAATGGGTGAGAKGTTRGAATTCCAGCTAAGCAGAGATTTAAGACTGTGGCAAGAACAAACTTTACCTGCAGAAGGCTATTTTGCACAGAAAGGGAACTGATATCACCATGTTCCCTCACGCCTGTCTCCTCCTAAGGAACACACTCCACTTTACAGGGGCAGCAAGCAGGGCAACAAAGCATCCCACTGGATGATTTAAATCACACTGACTGATTTAAATAGCTGTGGAGTTCATGGGCATGTCCCACCTCACAGAAAAATTATCCCTTCCAAAACAGGTACTGGATAGCTTTGGCTGCAGCAGGAAGACTTCTCTCCTTGTCTGAAAAAAATGCACCAACTACCACAACTTACTAGGAAATACATTCCTYATTCTGAGAATTTCCAATCTTAGCACACAAATTTGTCAACATCAGCTCTTGTGTTTGATTTGTAAATGCTTGWCAAGTAGCATATGTCAAGTCTATCTACAAACAAAAGCTATCATGAATGCTRGATTTTAAAAGATTTTAGCAAGACAGATGAGTTTTTTCAAAGTCTATGGAAAAACAAAAGCTGAACGGGTCTTATCACAAAAGTAGAATTTAACTATATTTGGACCAAATTTAGGTAAATGGGCACTAATAGACAAGAGTATTAGTATTTGCCTGTTTTGAAATGTTGTTCCTATTCTGAAGGTCTATGCTGAAAGTTTCTTTAGGGATCCATTATAAAACCTAAACACCTGATGCATTCTGTACAGACCTCTAAATACAACTTCCAGCTGAAGGGAATACTGCTCTGAAATGCCAATAGCTCTTATGATACTTCTTGCATACAAATCCCTTAAATATAATAATCAAGTTGAAAGTTTGTGTTGTGTTTACACGTCAGCAACAGGCATCATTTCTTGCTRTTATAAATCAGGGGCAATCAATGCTATAGTATTGTCATTAATAAAATATGAGTCAATAGGCACAAACTTTTAATATAAGCCTAATTATGAGTGTCTCTTTGCATGAAACTAAAAATATTGAAAATGTTGACATTGGAGATGTGCCCTTGAACCAAAAGCCAAGTATAAGTCAATAATCTATTATGATTTTCATTTTGCAGAAGTAGTGCCATTATTTCAAAAGGTCTCAAAAATCAATTTAGCATTTAGTATATCTGTGTAATAATGACATCCTAATTAAAAATTCCAATCTGAATAGCACAAAGGATAATGTTTAATCTCTAATCAATGAGCACTGAGAGAAGAAGCTATAGGTGCAATAACCTTTCTTAATGAGGTTTACTGTTTTGTCACAGATTACAATATTCTTTCATATTTCTGATAGCCATTCTWACATTCTGAACATGTATGCAGACATTCTCTAACTAAAACCATAAATATAACTACAAGTTATTTAGAGAAAAATAGSAAAGTAATAAAATAATCTTTTGCTCCTTATGGATTAAGCTGCCATATTACACAGGGACCTTGACTGGTATTTTTTTAATACTCAAGAACTCCACATTGATAAGCAATGTCAGAGTTAAGGTGATTGCTTATGCAACCCTATAACAGCTATTTCTAGGATTAAATGCTTGAGATTATTTTTCCATTTATCAGTATTGTGACATGACATTTGAGAATTATTTTGCAATTAAAAAATAACAATTTTATTTCCCAATTACCCTTATTAATTTGAGACTGCAGATTCTGAATAGCCATCAAAAGAAGAGAAATTCCACAAAAAAAAAATCTCACATAGCAATAAATGT
This sequence comes from Alauda arvensis, assembly GCA_902810485.1. Classification (NCBI taxonomy): domain Eukaryota; kingdom Metazoa; phylum Chordata; class Aves; order Passeriformes; family Alaudidae; genus Alauda; species Alauda arvensis. Next base: position 1,238,398 of record CADDXX010000227.1, read on the forward strand.
AATTCCTTACAAGTGTTCATCACTCCACTGGATAGCTGCTCAATTACCTGTGTGTCAAATGATTATCTGAGAGCTCAATTTCATYCCCATTACCCTTCCCCCACCACATATTTCAGCTGTATTTGTATGGAATTGTTAACACATCTTTGAACCTGCGATTTACTCGGTTAATTTCCCACTAAGAGGTGCTGGAGTAACAGATGTCATAATTATTCAATTATTATCCTCATTTTGCATTCATTCTTCCAAGGCATTGTATAAGATGGGCCCACTGGACATTAATTTCAGGAGCAGTGCAATAATATACCACTACAGCCTCTTGTAGTTCTTCTCATGGGTGGGTAAACAGAGAATAACAGTTTCTCTAATAAGAGAAACTTGCAGAGGTCTGTCAATTTTTKTTCTATAAATGCTCAGTTGGTTCAAACACAGTTTAAAATACATGCCAACATTTTCTATTCCATGGCTCTCTGTTACTTTGCAATGCAAGAGTGCATTAATCAAGCACTACAATTTTTATAAAAAAATAATAATTAAAAATGCAAGCACAAGCTCCCCAAAAGCTGCAATGCAGCCCATTTTCAATGTTATTAACAAACTATGACTGGATTTCTGTGGGGCTTCTAGCATCCTCCATACAAGCTGCAACATCCTTCACACACAGCAACATTTCCATGTAATTGAAATGGCAAGAAATTGTTCCCAAATTACTTTAAAAACAAATCTGTGCTACTGAACACATCAGTAAAAYGGCAACACAGCAACAGGGCTGAGAATAAAGCTCTCATTCTGTATCCCCACCAGCACTACAGCACAACTTYACACTCAGATTGCCCAGAGATACATATGGAGATAGAGGAAGAAAAATAATAAAATGAGGTAACCACTTGGCCTGAGACCATTTGTGTATCAAACACTAAGATGCAATGTTTATAAGACCTCTGTGAACTTCGGGAGAAAAGTAAAATCATGCTTAATGCAACACACAAAATAGATCTGTAGAGTAGTCCTTTCAATCAAAACAACCCACTTGGTAACAGTGCATGTTTTAAATTCACAGAGTACTGATCTGCACATTTAATTTTCTGCCTTAAATGCATACCAGATCCCTGAACCTATCCTCAGGGCCACTGAAAATCTCAGACATTTTAGGATTTTCCTTAACACGGAAGCCGTGTGTAGTACGCAATAGGAATAAGGGATTTGTTAGAGAGAAGGAAAGAAGTGTCAGTGCCCAGACTGCACATGCAAAAGGATGCCAAATAGACCAAAAGCTACTAGCTGAGGTTTGGAATAGATCTTCTTCCTTCTYCCTTCCCTCTACCACTCTGGGACACTAAAACTTTTCAATACGTGCGTACAAATGCATTGTGTCTTGTACTTGTTTTCTAAAATCGTGTTTAACTTCTATATTCAAGAAGCTTTTATGCTTGAGAAATTACTATTTTTATATRCTATACCCTCAGGCTGTAGTACAGTATAATCTATACTTACGTGCTTTTTCATGTAATGTGGTTGTAGCCAAAATRTGAGAGCTGCTATGAGAAAATTAAATAGAATAAGAGCTGCCATGTGCTCCACAATTAAAGGAAACACTAAGTAGCAGCAATGGGAATTAAACAGGACACTGTGTTATGCCAAATACCAAATGTGAAACCAAAATATCTGCCAAGTCTCCCCTATTTGTTACAATTTTTCCATATTTAGGTAAATTTATGTAATTATGTACCCTGCAGTGGTAATGGGACTGTGCTTTAGTCCTTTTGCAGCATATGCTCTTGGCACAAATATTCTTTTTGATGGGGAAAAAACCCAACTTGGCCAAGATTACATATGTTGATTTTATATTGGCATCCTGACTGTGCCTAACAGCTGGTCTTTAATGTAATGAAACTGTGCTGGATTTATTCACTTAAACAACTCTGCAGACTATTTAAGCATATGTATTTCTTGTAGCTCCCTATGTTTTTGAATCTGCTTTGATCAGAGCACCAACAGTTGCACTGTTTTTCTTAACTTCTGAGATGTACCTGTGAGCCAAATAACAGGTATACCAAAACCTRAGTTTCTCTTTATACTCTGTGACCCCAGTTTTAAACAGCAGTGATCCCATTCACAAATCTCTCATGACTTTTCCATATTTCTGCTTAAAGAAGGTGTGAAATGAGCCTGTTCCTTGCCAGTATTTTTTCCACAAACACTAAAACGTTCAACRTTTATAGTCACAAAGATGTTCAAAACATTTTCTTTCTTTTTTTGTGTGTGTGTGTGCAGGAAAGACACTGTGGGAAAGGCACCACTTGTTTTGTGGGGGTTTTTATAGCTGAACTCAGGCTGATTTAGTACAATACCACGTACATGAAATATTTTCCAAGCACAGGGAATACACATGCAGTACASCAGCCATATTTCAAAGATAAGTCAGCCAAAAAAGCTATTATTGCATCATGTCTCCCACTCCAAGACAATTGTTGACATGCAGAAATGCTGAAATAAGCTCAATACTTCTGGGCATTCTCAGAAGGCCCTTGAAGGCAGTAGCTGCTRTTGAAACTGAAAACAGATTTTAAACTGCTGTCTCATAATCCCAATGAGTACATCCTGCAGACACGTGTAGAAATCTAGAAACAAGARCAATCATGAGAGTTTAAACATGCTAAGGTCCTTTAAAAAAGAGTGGGATAGACTGAGACTTATCAGTGCTCCAGTAAACCAGGCAGAGAAATTCAGTCACACCTCTCAAAGGAGCTGWCACTGCCTCCATTGCATACTTACAATGTCTCACAATTCTAAGAAGGAAAATTTCTTCGTAAAGTTTGATATTCCACATAATGCAGACCACCAAACCTCATTGCACAGGATTTCTAGTAGGACACTCKTATTATTTGAAAAACTCATCTTCCTCATGGGCCCTGACAAAAGGTCATTCTACCTGATTTGCTTCCTCTAATACCTTCAAGCAACAATTTTATTTATCTATCTCACATTCTAGATTCCTGAATAAATTATGGGAATAAACCAGTTTAACAGTGTCATGTAAACACCTGTTCTCCTCAAAACAGTGAGATCAAAAGGCATTAAACATCTTCCCCCTTCA
>CADDXX010000227.1:1241520-1284168 GCA_902810485.1 Alauda arvensis
TCACCTCCCCACTGCACAGATCGTCACATGGTTTGGAGTGTTCAGACAGAAGTCAGCCTTTATTTTGTGTGAGGCAGCACCCACTAACATTGCCTGATGTTATGCCTCCACATGTGACTATGAAATTCATAGAAATTCTGTCTTGATTGATGTTGCAGGTTTCTCTTTACAAACATTCCAGCTGTCATATCTGAGCAGTTTTAGGGCAGCCTACAAGTTACAATAGCTGTGGGTGACCACTGGTAGGGAACAGATCATTCACCAGCAGTCTCCTATTAAACTTCCAGTTTAATAGATGAATAAAGCCTTCAAGATCCTCCATTAAATTCAGAACCCCTCAARTGAGTGATTACAACTGTATAAAATGACAATTTCAGTGACTTGAGATACTGATCTAAGCAACATTAGCTCATTTACACTATTTACACTCTACTTAAATATCTGTGATAGTAAAATTGAAAAAAAAAAAAAGAAAATTCACAAATCTCTCAAGGATGTAACCCTAACCAATGCAGCTTTTTTTATTTTTAATTGAAGATTAAAAAAAAGAAATATTGGAAATATTTTTAACCCATGTTCTGATAGAAGCAATTATTCATTTAAAGTAGTTTAGCATATCTACCTATACACTRCATTCAAAGAATTTTTCTGAGTCTTTTAATTGCAGCAGAAATCTGGGGGATGAGTGGGGAAGGTTGTGAAGGAAAAAGGCAAAGGAATTTTCACAAAGCATATTAGGAAAATTAAGAATCTTTTAGGAAAAGGAATGACTTTGTGACTTGTAACATAATCCTATAGTACTTCAACACAGTAAAGCACTATTGTTTTTTGCATAAAAAATGAAAATGGGACTATGTCAATGCTACTTTATCTTTTCTGCAGAAACATAAATATTGGATTGCTGTTCTTAATTTACTTTAAGTCTCCTAAGTATGGCCAGGAAAAAAAAAAATCCAAATATTACCACTGGCCTTAAAATTTGATCCAACTTTTTAGTAGCAATTACTATTCCCATGACACCTAACCAAGTTTAACAATTCATAGTAGCAAGCAACCTACAGATGCTTCTCGTCATGAGGATATTAAAAACAGAAGAAAAGATCATGGAATTTATTCATTAAGAAAATAGGTTGGCAATGAATTGAAGTGATTCAAAACTGCTTTTGGAGCTTTGATTTAAACATGAAGAACACATGGCAATTATGCACCTATTCAAATAACTTTCTCTTCTGTCTGCATTCAGAGTACCAGTGCTGGAGACAGAGGAGTAAAACACTTCACTGGTGTCCTTAACCTGGCTAACAAAACCATCACATGTTTCTGTTGGTTGTCTGAAAAGGGCTACTCAAGGTGAAAGGTAACAGCATATCACAGCCCAGACACATCCAGCAAACTAGAYATCTGTAACCACATTTACACAATAKTTTTAAAAGTATAAAAATACAAMGTRTTRTAGAAGATTTTAAAAATAATGCAGGAAAAATGAAATTTAGAAAGACTGTGTGATTTAAGCCATCATTGCAAAGAAATCCTTGGTTCYTAATTCACTGAAAATGAAAGTTAGCTGAAGTTTAGATTAACCATGTATCTTTTCTCCCTTGGAATTGAGAATTTCCAAGATATTAGCATTGTAGAATTTCTGTCAAATATAATAATTATATTTCAAGATTTTGCTTCTCCCAGTCAACTTGTGAACACTGATACCCTAATTGCTCCCATTACAGAAAAAGCAACAGTTTTGGGGTGTGTCCTGATCACTAGACATATTTTCTAAATGAAAAAATAATTAAATTAAAAACCTTAGACTTCAAATTTCAGTTAAGTCCTTTAACTTAGGAAATCTTGGTGAGCTTTTGAATAGACTTTAACTTTATTCTGATAATTTTTCAAAAAATGCCGGCTAATGTAACTCTGTTTGCAAATACAGAAACAACCAAAGTGACTGGCAAGTTTTGGAAACTTTACCTGTGCCATTTCACCAGACTTACAGGAGGTTTTTTAAAGTTTTCAGCTGCATCCTTATTTAAATTCTCTTACTCTTTGAAATTTGTCTTAATACATTCTTAAGCACACACAAAACTTATGCAAGTATGTTCAAACAAAAACTTTACAGTTCTGTGTATGAAGAGTTTTGTAGCAGTCAGGAAACATTTTAAAGTTATTTTAAAGGGACATTTTAAAGTGACTGTGATATCCTTAACATCATATTTTCTTGTTTTATTGTAAGTAGTGACAAATGAGCTCAGTAGAGCCCTGCTGTCTGTCCCAGCACTGCTTGGAGAGCTCCAGGAGCACAGCACAGATCTCGTGAGTCTGTTAAATACCCAGGCTTGAATAACAAGGCAGAGCCCTACYCCACCACTCTTACTAATGAGGTAAATTCTTTTGTGTATTGATTTTAATTAGTTCACTTGTGGAAAAAAGTCCAACATAGCATGATTAAGGGCAGCAATATAGCCCTGGGTAAGGACCAGACCGACTTTAAAGTCTAACATAATRCACAAATTGTCAGTATCATAAAATCTAATTTTACATACATATATGAATGCATCGTTTACTGGGGGATTTTTTTTTGTTTGYTTTAATTTCAGTGGTCTGGTTGAAATTTTAAAAGCCTGAATGCATGACACTGAATCCTGGTGTAAAAAAAAAAATTATGTTAAATGTGAACATAGGACAGACCACTGAAATACTAATTGGGGATTGCAACAGGGTGACAAAGAAATTCATAAAGGTATTTATAACTGAATTTATATGATTGCCTGTGGCTGGGAGGAATACAATAGGAATTATATGCAGTCATATAAAATTAGACCATTTCACTGATGTACTTAAATGAATGCCTAATATTGTCATTCTTCTGATTGATAGCCATTACATATATATAAATATATATTATCCAAGATGCATTTAATAGGGTATGACAGCTCTATCCACATAAATTACTCAAAAAAAATGTCACCAGACATTAGTTCTGTGCTATAGTGATTAAGCATTTCCATAGTACGTATCACCCAAAATAGATTTACACTTACTCAGTAACAGTTATTTTGTTTGATAAATAATAAGTACTTTTTTATGACTAAAGTAATTCTGACGTTTCAGTTCTCAAATGAATTATTTCTTCATTCTGTTCTACAAGGATCTCATCACTCAATCCTGTAGGTGCACTTCAAAAGCTTTAAGAATCCTCCATTTGATTTCTGGGAAGTATTTTCTCGTTAACGTCTAACATATGTACCCCGTAGGCATGATTCACACAAGTCTCTGGAATTCTAAGGRAATGATGATCACTCACAGAAATGTGTAAAGAATCAAGAACTCTGGCAATTTTCACTTCAAATGTTGTCAGCGAGTGACTATTGTAAAAGTTCTTTTCTCACCATATCGCTGAAAAATGCTGTGTACTGAGCAGGAATGAGAAAGTTACACTTCTAATGAACTGCACCACCTGAAGGTTTATTYCCTCGAAGTTGGTGACTGAATCTGTTACACTCAAAGAAATGCTAATTATAGGTAAGAGATGCTCAGTATGGCCTGAATAAGTTTATACCTTGCAGGGTGGGGAAGGGGACAGCCAACAACCAGAGACAAAAATTGTTCTGGGTCCTCATTAATCACAGAAACCACGCTCCCACCAATTCTCTAAATGGCAACTATATCTTTTTGCTGAATACCATCCTTGGAAAAGGCCAGCTCACACATCTTATAATGCATATATTTARGTAATTGATTGGTTGCTTTTCAAAAATGGAAAACTATTGCCTGAATTACTAAAGAGCCGGTAAAAATTAAAACTAATGAGCTCATTTCAATAAAAATTTATGAGACTGGTTTCATGCTGACAAAGTGGGTCTTGCAGGCAGGACCCCTCCACCTGCTTGCCAGAAMAAGAAATCTTCGATTTCAAAATATTTTAAAATCTTTTAATGAGGAATTAAAATATAGCTGCAAATCTATAGGTAATTTGAAAGGATGCTGTGCAACTCTGAGATCACCAGGAAGCCTTTTGCAACACTAAAGAATTTTCTGAACAAAACAAAAATAATATTTGTCAGCAGTAATTACGAGAGAAGGAAAATTCTCTTTAAGATCTATCAACTATATACAAAATGAGTGATGCCACCATATCAACCAAACCTTCTCAAAAATTTTTTATTAAGTTATTGTGTAAGTACATTTTAAGATGCAAAAATAAAGCACTAAAATTTAAAGAATCCAATTCATCGGGTCTGAAGTGAGAATAGTGGCTCTTTTAGACCACAACTGGATAAAGTCTTAAAATAGAGAACAGCAGCAGCCTGAGTCTGAAAAAGGAGTAAAATATTCATTAATATTATGCACTGTTACACATAAAATAGTTGATTTATAAAMAAATATTATAATCAAGCATTTATCTAAATAAGAATGTAGAAAACTAAATAACGCAATAAACCAAACAAAAACAAAGAAAACTCTAAATATATGCTCCTGGATGTACCAGTACAAATCCAATCATTAATACTAATTACTTTACAAAAAGTACAAATATCTGTTTACATATGGTAACACTGTCCAAGAATTATTTTAGATATGAAGATAAAAGAAAAACATGTTAATGTTTAGGAAACTGATGAATATCAAATGCCCTTTAAAACCTGGACTGYAAATCTCAGAAGGACATGGAAAAATGTTTGCTATTTTGAAAGGTACCCCCAAAAAAATCAGAAGTATAATGTAAAACTGCAGTACGGTAGATATAATTTAAATTAATGTTCTTATAATAATAATCTGTCTTAAAAATRTTCCTGCTGTAAAAATTTAGAGTTTTAGAGAACTTCACATTACATGCTAGAAATAAAACCAGAAGATACTCTCAAGCTAAATTAAGAATGTTATGATCTTCATCACTTGCCCTGCATTCTTTTTTTTTTTCTAATTTTGATTTCTTTTATATACAGAAACAAGCTTTCAAAGTTCAGAATACTGCGAACTGATTAATAGAACTCATGTTTGCTTATATGTTCATAGTAGGAAATGCTATAAAAATAGATTAAATAATCTGAGAAACTATATAGGGTTGAGATTCTTTTGTCTCTGAAACCTGGCTAAAAGTTAAGCTTCTTCTGTGAGATAGAATAGGTAATTAACCAGATTTAAGCACAATATATGTTGAAATATGTAATCAAATACACAAGAGATATTCAGAACAAGTAGAGAAATATTGTCATCCCAATTAAAATAAAATTTGATCTGCACCACTACCAAATCCATTTTTTYAGTCAAGAGGGACTTTGAGTATCACACTATTTTTCTTCTTTGTACTGTTGTTGACACTCTCAGAGCCATCTTCAAAGCACCGTACTCTTTTGTGTGGTGTAAAACCAGTATGCTTCCAATTTTGCCATCAATCATCTTTAATAGCATATGCTATTAATGTAATTTTGTTATTGAAGATTCCTAAATCTATTCAGTGGTTTGCACAAGACAATTACGTTTTTTGTTATATGCATGCAGGCAATCAGATAGCGTCTTTTTAAATTAGAGCAATTAAACATGGTCATTATAAATGGTAGATTATTAAAAAAAAATCATGAAGTGTCAATATGACATTCTTTGATTTGAAATAAAATGGTAAGAGAATGGAGGGATGCATTTTAATTATTTAATTTTTAAAGTGTGCTTGAAAAATCTTCTTTATGAAAGCTCTCTGATGCTGGGAAATGTTTTCCATAGCTTTTACAGAGCCATGGGTGGTTTCATAGATAGTTCCCAATATTATGAAAAACATTCTCCAACACATCGAAATCCTCTATACATTATCTAGAAAAACAATTAGGATATATGGTCATTTTTCAAAGGAAAATTTTTCAATGGAAAAAAAAAATTAAAGAAATTAAAGAAAATTTCTGCATTAGTACAGTAGCATCTGTGTAGTCAACATTGAAGAAATGTCTGCATCCTTGTACAACAACAAAAATTCAACATATTATGCATTTTTTGCCACAAGAAGCTAAGCAGATAAGCTATTTTGACAGAGCACTTCTTTTTCTTTCTTCTTGCTGTAACAGGTTACTTCCTATCCACCTTTCAGKATMAAAACCCCTTGTKCAGAGAGGCACTTAAGCACACGTGTAATGCAAATAYGTGTGTGTGTGTAATGCACACACAGTCCTGCTGGCACCAATATTTACCTGCACTCACAGCTGGCAGGCTGCTGTGCCTTGGGGGACAGCATGCCCTGCTTTCAGCCTGGCTGGAAGTGCTGAGTGTCACACAGATCTCCTGAGTGCTCCTGCTCCCATGGCACACCTGGCAGAGGTGTGAGGAACCTGAACATGCACACCTGGATAATCTCCCTGTTTGATAAATTTGAAATACCAACATGAAATATGAGCCATTAAGTTTGATAGCTTTTTGCATCTAGATGTTGAAGAATTACAATAAAATAGCTACRGATTTTGACATTGTATAAATAYCCTCCCATGGTTCCAAAGASCTATTAAAATTGCTTAAACATGCTCCAAACCAAAGCATAGGAAATGTTAGACYTGCATCCTCCTGTGAAAGAGCTGAGCAAGTCTTTTAACTCAGATCAGCATCATTATTTTGAACTGGGTTTTTTTGAGTAAAGCAGGTAAGGAGCAGAAGAGGAGTTCAGTGAAAGGACTGAGAAAGAAATCTGCTCTGGGAAATGGTGAACTCTAAAACTGCTTTCAGCTCTTAAAATGAGAGTATTTGAAGATTCTCAACCCTGTGGAGTACACAAACTAGTTTTAGTGGGCATGAATTGTATAGATTAGCARCAGTATAAAAAAATAAACCTATATGGGATATCAAAAAGGGTGAGCAAAAATATTCTCTTCCATCCAAGCATCTCTGTGCACTGTGGGGTCATTAATTCTTTAGATGTAGCTGTGAATATATTCTGGTACATTTTGGTAAGTAATATTTAATCCATTTTATAGATAAATGATGTCAACTATACCTCACCTTATTAGCAGCAAGCCTAATTCAGACTTGTATCTACCTGTCACCATAGATCTCCAGTCCTATTTTCAGAACAAAATTCATCAGAGAAAGATATTCAGTACAATTAGCTTTTTCTGCGTTGCTTAATTTGAGATATCAAGGAAGTGAAACAAAAAAAGGAATCTATCACCTATATTAATGGATGTTTCAGATCAATTTAACCTGAACTAATATATTTTCTTAATGACAAATCAATGTCAAAAATAATGAAAGAACTTAAGATTCTGTGTGCTTTCCTAAAGTCTTTGCTGTTAAACAGGGTTGTACAGCCTGCCAGTCTTGCATTATTTATTAGCTGYGAATATTATTAGACCTTGTTGTGGTTTACAGTACTGAAAAGATAGAAGCCAATTATTTCTTTTGCATTCTTTCAAGAGTTACACCATTGAAAAGTAAAAGAGAGTCTTATATTAACTAAAAAAAATCAAGAACTTCAAAGAAATCTAGAAATAGGCTGCAAATGCATATACTACAGGTTTAATTTTCTGTTATTGGTTCAATTTTATACGAATGTCTACAATTTTTCCAGATCATTTTTCCCCTGAGACCAGGACCAGGTGCTGAGGTCAAGAATCCACCCAAATTCACATTTATTGTAGCTTATTATRCAGCCATTTTAGAACAAAGAGAACTTTAAATTAATAAAAACTTTATAACAAATATTACAGTAGAATCTATGGGCAAGAACTCACATACACTCAGCACTGTCCAAATAAGCAAAGAGAAGTTCCCCTTCTGATAAGAAAAATTTTAAGTTTCTGGGTGACAAGTGGGTCCTGTGGATAAGAGTGCCAAAAACACAGGATTATCCTTAATATTTAACTCAAAATAGCTTTTTCAGAAGCTGTTTCATTGCTTTGTTTAGTGGACCAAGAAGAGAAGCATTTCCTTGCTCCCCAGTGCAGCTGGCTGATGTGATTCTTCCCTAATGTCTGTAACCAGCATTCAGTTTCCACCTGAGAATTGTACTTCCAACTGTTCCTCAATATCTTAAGAGACAAAAACGCTTCAAGTCATTTTTCCCTACAGGTAAGAAGAGAGTCAGACAACTTCTTAACTAATTTATGGGTGTTTTTGTGAGAAAAACAAAGTATTAAAAGAGAAACAACAAAAGAGTTTGTTGGCATCAAGTTTGCACTGAAGCTGACATCACAACTCCCTAATAAAGCCTGGGATCACAACTCCATGAGAAACCAGTGGCAGAACTGAAAAACTAAAAGGATGCTTCATGGGAAAAACAATTTCTGTWAAACACAACAGTTATTGGTATGTGTGTACGTAATATGCTGTGGTCCATTCTCAAGACAGACCTCAATCTGAATAAATGAGGTTATGAGTAGAGCATGGATAACTATTTACAGGAATTTCCAATACTTTCAAGTGTGTTTATGYTTAGAAAACAGCCTGTGTGAAGCCTGGATCCTTAGGACAGAACATACAATTGCAGAATTACGTTTAAAGCCAAAACATGCCTGTAAATTGCAAACCCAAGGTCTTTTCACGCCATCAGTAAAATGAAAACACGACTTTTTTGTGGGGGGTTGGGGGAAGAACAGCAGAGATCAGTTTGTCCATCCACGAGGGGCTGTGCCAGGGTTACCCAGCTAATTTACCTTGTGACCTGAGCTGGGTCTTTGAACCCATTCCTTCAGAGGTGAAGAACCAGGGTATTAAGCTTGATTCATTTAAAAGCACCCGRCCAACATAACAAATGATTTTAATAAGATCTACAACTCTACAGGGAAAACTGTACAAGGAAGGCCCAAGTGCTTCTTTAATGTTTAAAACTTGATTAAATATTTACAGTAGCATAAGACTGAAAAAATCAAAAAGCTCCTCCTTGTCTTGACTGCATCAAATCATGTTTATGGTAGCTAATGAAGTTGCCATTATTAGAAACAAATGTAAAAGCTAAATTCAGATACACAAAATTTTTGTAATCTCTATCATGTGTATTCATGATTACACWTATTTATAAAAGAAAAACAGGACTAAATATATTTATGCTTGCTAAAACCAGTATTTTCATTTTAAASACAGAGATTTTGAGAGATGATATATCTATTGTCCCCCCATTCCCTTATATATCTTCTGCATTATGAAGGCTTATTTTGGACATCTACCTATCAAACAGGAATTTTCAATTTTCTTTTGGATTTTCACATTTCTTTTATTGTCCTTCAGGGTAATGAATGCAAACCCCTAATACAATAAATTTGCTTTTTTTCAGTTGACTCTTTATGAATCGTTCATGCAGCACATCCATAGCTTTCAAATTACTTCAGGTGCTCTCTCCTTAATTAGCACAGCCTTTGGAAGAAAGTTTTTGCAGAGAAGTCCACAGACCTGTGAACAGATTTTGGGCTCTAGAAGAGTCCCTATAACAATTACAAGTTCCAGTCAAGAGCTGAGTTTGAATGAGTTCAATATGTTGGAAGGAGTCTAGAATCTCACTGTGGAAGACAGTGAGGAAAGAGATAGATAGGAAGTTATTTGCTCCAAGTCACACCCAAAATCCACTGTAATTCTCTGCAAATGAGGCATCTATTCAAACACCTTAACAAGTTTTAGTTACCTAGCAAAACTGCTGAAGCTACAAAAGCCTTAAAAACCCAATTCTCACAGGAATGGATTAGTGTACTGAAATAAATACCATGGTCAGCTCTTTGCAAATGAAGTCACAGCACATATAATGTAAGAATTTGGAGTGAAATCATTGTCRTTATAAAAAACCATTTGATTCTTACAATAGAATCTGTATCCTTGGGCAATTAGGTCTTGAAAATGGTTGTCTATAGGTGTTTATAAGAAGCTAATTGTTACCTTGAAGCCTTCTGGAAACCTGCACATTCACAAGTAGTTACACAGCTGGACAAACCCAAAAGCCTGTCTCACTATTGACCCACTRCAGCAAGGACASGAGAAATCCTGGGAAAACAGAAACMCCACATCATCCMAGGCACYCCCTGRGGATAAAGCAGAAAAKCTGATGTTTCTTTCATCCTCCAAATCAAGCTGTTGGAAGACCATGAAGGATTTCCTGTAGCCAACCAAAAGTWCATGGAAGCCAATGGGCTTCCATAAACACAAATCAGCCAAACTGGCTATTCCAGCCAGTGGTACCCATTAATAAGGATAGGAGACAAAAAAAAAAAAAAATTGTTTCTTAACTGCATGCTTTACAAAGCCAGAAGCAAGAAATGTGATGGACTAACAAGAGCAAACCACTAKACTATGAAATCAAGACTCCTAATTTAAGGCAAGCTGTCATTTTGTGGAAGTTGCTAACTTTCTTGTGACTCAAGCTTCCCAGATGTACAGTTTGGGAAAAATGCATCTTCAAYGAAAAACAGATGCTCTTTCAAAAATGTGAGTTCTCAAGGATAAACAAATACTTTATATTTTACTATGCAAAAGATTCCTACATCTCCTCTAAGGAAATAATGACACTATTTTGGTTTAGCTTTAGAATCTGCGTATGAGTGGGAATTCCTATAAAGAATCACAKCACTGCTAGGCACCTTTWATTCATTCATTCATATAAACACCAAGAGCACATACAGGGCAGTGCAAAGCAGGCAAACTGCTTTTCAGGGGGTGCAGCCCTGAGCTGCAGCCCTCAGCTTTATGCACTTGGTCACAAACTGCCATCTGTAGCATGTGTGTTAATAGCTGCAYGACACTATTCATGCACAGAGGCAGCCACCTTCCATCTGCTGTGCAGTCAGGCCACACATAACTCAGTCCCACCTTTAGACAAAACAACTGCTGCTTTCTCAGCCTGACAATGGAATCAAGTGATTGATGCCACGGGCAGCTCCCATCTAACATTCAACCAAATGYGCTCTTAGCATTTAGGCGTCACCTGTTCCAGGCATAAAACAAAATGGGCTTTTTTTCACAGTAATTCTTTGCAGGAAGGAAGTCTGACATATCACCCAAAGCTCAGCACAGAAGTGACTTCAAGTAATCACTGGAGAAAAGTTCCCCTTCAACCCTCACCCCTGTATTTGACGTTACTTTTAGCCTGTGCTTAGTAGATATGTTACTTTTAAATATGTAGAGCATTACCTAATAGACTTAAATTTTTCATAGTATGATAAACTCAACTTGCAAGCTATGCATAGTCTAACATTAAAATAAAAGCATATTTTTTAATAATTATGAGAGATCTAATATTGATATACACAAACCAGCACTCAACTCCTGGAATCAAATAAAGTCCCTCTAAGGTTTCAATGCATTCTTGGAAAGCAATCAAAGGCCTCTTTTTCCATAAGTTTGTTATTTATAGAAAAGCATTTGATTGTTGCATTGAAGTGTGCACTCTATGTGTAAAAAGGTGTTTATGGGTTTTAGTACAGTATAGTTAATACCCAAGCAATACCTAGCCCTTTTATAATAAAGAACYCTTACTGAGAGGATATATATTGTACTTTTCATCAAGTGTACAGCATACAATTACATTTGCTGGTGGTCTATAATGTAAACCCCAGTTGAGTCAGCTTATAGCTTATGGATTTGTTGTTCCACATGCAACAATTAAGAACAGTTACATTTTTGGACTCAGCTGAAACTAAAGAGTAAGGTTTGAGAAAATTATTCATACTTTCTTTCAAAGCAAACTATAAAGGCTTCCAGAATATTTTAAAAATCAAAACTACACTGCTTAGGGTTTAATATATTCTTTCTGCTAGGTATGGATTGATAATTACATACTTTCCCACAGACAAAGAAAATAAAAGGTGCAAAGAGTACACAAAGCAGACCCTCCTGCACACAAAAGGTACAGTTACATTCAGTATAAATGTGGTAAAACACAGACCTAGCAAAACTCCTGCCACAGCATAACTTTAATCATCCATTGGGCTACACAGCTGACAATATCAAAACACAAGAGAAAAAAAGCCACATMAGAAAATTAAAACCTTTCCTATCACAATGAAATCCAAGGAAAGCATTACCTGTTTGGAAACATCCAGAATCTGAAATTTRATATAAATCCAGCTCCCCACAGATGAATTTAAATAGGTATCTGGTCATGTAACATTTAAAGGTTAATGTTACTTTTAAGGTTAGAAGGAAATGCAAAACTCAAGCTTTCAGAGCTTGACATATTTTAATCCCAATGTATGATTTAAATATGTGCATATTCACTGGGTTTGACTGATTTTATATTTGTTTGTTGCATTTTTCTTTTCAGAATACAGCAGAAGAGAAAAAAACAAAGTTATTTAAGGCCTCGGAATCTGCAGTCCTAAGAATCTTCCTTCTGATGCTGACTGGAATTTTGTATGGCTACAGGCTGAGGAACAAGTTCTTAGAAGTGGCAAATCTTAAAACACACATAAGCATAACTCGATAACTGAGCCAGGCACCAATGTCACAAGCAAAATTAAATCCCAATATGAACTACACCTTGAGTAAGTTGTTATGGCAAAATTTACTTTCAAAAATTAGGCACCTTTCCCTTCACAGGTTGGGGTTCTGTCCATTRTTCTGTAGCCAGAATTGAACAATTGGCATGGTAAACTAGAAGAGATGCCAACCACGTGACTGACGAAACTACCTTGAAGCAATTTTGGTCCCARAAGAGCCACCTACATACCCATGACATGCAATTCCTTTGGGATTGCTTTATAGTTAAGCTTTATTAAAACTTGTAAAAGATCTTTCCTTAAATCAGGATTTCCCCAGAARTTTTAAATAAAATAGATCACAAAACAAAGTTACAACTCTCAGTATTCTCCTTCTGAAAGGATTTTGGTGCATTCAAAGTTAATTCACTGAAGCAACTTGAGATCAGGAGTAATAGAATTGTGAACTCTGATTCTTTGGACTATACAGACAAAATTCCTACTTACTCTTCTTTAATCATGGTTTAAGTAACAAAACAATATCTGTAGATACAGATTTTTCAGGGTGCTGGAAGAAGGGAAACATTTATATATATTAATAAAATTTTCTTGCTCTAAATGAAGCCAAACTTCACRAGTGTAATGCACAGAAAGTGCAATTCTAAGTGGACAGAGAGCTAGAATAAATGAGAATTCAAGTATAAACAACCTCACACAATTCAACAGTTATGTCAAAGAGAAATGCAGATTTAACTTATAATTACAAGACAGAACTCTGAAGTACGTTATAAAGTCAAATGTTTGCACAGAAATATATTTTGCTAGAAAGCAAAATGGTAGCTCATTTGCATAYTTCTTTTTGTTAGCACACAAAAGAGTCAAACTGCTAAAATTAAGATAGCAAATTGTTTGAAAACCTCATTTTTAAGCAAAATAAATCAGGCTGAAAACAGCCATTTTATCTATAGTACCAATTTCTTGCAAAGCTGATCCATTACACATCATTCTGAAAAAGCAGACTAGATTGGTATCTYAGACTACACATATCTGATGATTTCAAGAGATGCTGACTGTACCCCAAACTTGTTCAATGCTTCATTAACACTAAACAGGAAAGCAGTTTAGCAGGTGCTTTCTGTGTCTTGCTGGATCAGAGCCAGAATTTTCTGTCCCCCTCAACCCCAGCTTGAAAACTTTCAAATTTACAGCATTCAACAGATCACCTTCTGGCAAGTACCAGCCATTTAAAATGTTCTGCCATGGTAAAACTAAACAATGGCATCAAGGCAAGGTTTAGTGACTTTTTTTTTACCCAAGGAAAAATTCTTTTATCTTCCAATGCTGAATTAAGTTTGCTTAGAATCACTGTTTATTAATAGCYCTCCAACATTATGAATTACAGTATTATATGGGTGGAACTTTCCTTAAAAATACAGGTGAATGGTGTTATACTAATAACTGAATAGATTATTTTTTTGAATCTGATTTCATAACATCTATTTTTTCTTTTTTATGTGTGACAGAAGCCCCAGAACACTAAATTTCAATACTCTGAGCTGTTAGGAAAACAAATAATTCAATTCAAGTCAAAGTAGAAAAGAATGGTCAGGTGCAAAGTTGTGTATGGAGTCTGCACCAAATTGGTTTTGCCAACTGGACCTTTTTTAACATATTCCTACTCCTCAGGGAGGAATACTGGCTTTCCTACTGATATGCTATAGTTTATTTAAAGAAAAATTTAGCTAAGTATTTAATCAGATCAGACAATGTTGGGTTTAAGGAGAAGCTCCTACAATTCAGTTAATACAAAAGACAGCCAAATAAATATTTGCAACTTGACCAAAGTTATCTTGCATTCATTCAACCATAAAACAAAGTGTTTACACAGATGATTACTGATTATGCTATACTACATTTTTGTTTACTACAATGCATGCTACATTTGGTTTATGAGGGTTAACAGATTACCAAAAAATGCTTGCTAGTAGTTAAACAYTGTTCCTGTAGAATAAATGGATGAAGTGAAATCTGATAGTGTATGCATAATCCAACACGCTGATATTGTACACAGCTTCAGCCATGTGTTTGTACAGGAGAATATATTAAACCCCATCTGTTTTAACAGYCTTTAATGTTATAAATTAGGAAAACATCAAAAATGTCAGGAGACGGCAAACACTTATTTGTTGTCTTTCAGCTCTATATTTATTAGACAAGTTTGTTATCAAACTATTCCTCTAAACATGAAAAGAACAGCAGGCCTTCTGGAAAACCAGATGGCTGCTGTGGTTTCAAAACATGTTCTGGAAGGGTTATGTAGTTTACATTTTTTCTTTTTCATAAAGGATTGTGTGGGATGTGGCATGGTTCTCAGACACAGAGCTCCCGCAAATAAACCCAAGGGGGAYGTGGGTGGGAGAGCAAGGGACTACTTGAGGATACAAAAAGAAAGCARAATTGTCCATGCCACTGAATCTAGGAGACCTTCTTGTAAGAAAAGAGAAACTTTTTGACTACAAAGGAAATAAGTTACCACTATAAAGWAAAAAAAAAGCTTTCAGACTGCAGTCTTAGGCATTTCACTGCCTTTTWCTGAAACAGAAGGGGGCCCTAGACACTGAAATTAAATGGGGGACCAAAAAAAGGCAAAACATCAGAAGAAAAATGTTTGATGGGATGAATTAGATGCGTGTCAAGAAGAAAAAAGAAAAAGGTCAGTCTATTAAACTGAGAACATAATCATATTCCAAAAGGAAAAATGCTTAATAACATTTGGTTAGTTGTTAAATCAATACACAGTAGGAGGAAAACCCAAATATAAAGAGGATTCAAAGCCCCCTTTCAGGAAGGATTAGAAAATGCAAGAAAAATCCATGGCTACCTCCAGTATTTAGAATTTGGAATGACATTTTCTGTCACGATCTTTTGTTTTGGAGCAGAAAAAAAAAAACCCCAAAAGGTATTTCATTCCAAGGACACAGCATTGGCAGAGAAAAAAAGAGGCATTTGAGAATTTGGATAGCCTGTGGGATTGGGATGGCAGATCTTCCTGACCCAGCAAGGGGGCCAAACCAGCCAGGTGCCAGCATTCTGCAACAACCCCAGCARAGCAGCTCCCCCAGCTCTCCCTCACCTGGGGATTTGGGTTATAGATGCCTGTCCTCCTCCTAAAAGAATCCCACACTGCTGYTGCCAGCCCTTTGCTACACCTCTGATCACAGAGTCTGCTTCCAAACTGCAMACAGCCCACCTGACACCAGCAGGAATTTATCCTGAGCAGGACACTGGAGGCTGCTGAGGTTCCAAAGCCTTTGGCAGCAGATGTGGTGGAAGAGCACAAGACAGAGAACGTGTTCTGAAACAGGCACAGTTCTGACTGAATGGAAGGAAAACACTGTTCCCAGGAGGACACTGCCTACAGGGGTTGTGTACTCTCCATCCCAGTTTAAGGCTCACAGGACAAAGCCTGGACTAAACTGGCCTCATCCTGCAGCTGATTCCTTTGAGCAGGAAGGCAGAAAAGAGACCCTGGAGGTCAATTCTGAGTTCATTAATCCTGTGATTACTCAGAAACTATGAGAGCTCCCAAGAACACCCTTTTCCTAATTCAGTCTATTTTTGTGACTGACCATTTCAAGTCAGTGATGGCCTACTGGACAGCTAACAAAGATGTGGATGAAACAATTTAATTAAAATCAGTTGAAACACGTTTGTTTTATTTTTGTAATCAGGGCATAATTATTTGGCAGATATTTTGGCAATATGTTTATCCAAAGAGGTTCATGTCAGATTTTTTTTTTTTTTAATTTCTTCTTCCTGACTTGTAAATTGGCGTTTTAAAAATATATTCTTTTTCTCCAAGCCATTATTAAGTAGCTCTTGAATTACAATGTTGTATTTCAATTTTCATCACTCGTCACATTCAGCCACAAATACTTGTACATTTTCTTCACTCAAAACATATCTTTTATTGATACTGTGTCTGCAATAATGATGCAGGTGAATTTTATCATTCCTTTCACCCTACTAGTAATGAACAAATTCACTGCTTATTACTTTGGACTTGATCTCTAGCAAAACACTACTGGAACAAACAATTTGATTTGTCAACACCTTTACAAGGACTCTTCAATCAATGTCACAAATCCAAATTTAAGCAGCAAAATACATTTGACTGCAAGACCCCAGACTGATTAGAGCTTCGAGTTCAGTGAATTGCACCAGACAGGACAGCAATCAGATTATTAACTCCACTTGAAAATACTCTCTGCTGCCTGGGATTAGCATGCATATTTTGATATAGATCGATAAGCAATCTCCTTTCTATAAGAAATGCCTGCAACATTCATTTGGCTGATCAAAGGTATATATCAGCTTGTTGTGACAGCTAGCTATTGTTTTCCTCTTTCTTTACAGGAGAGTCTCTATTAAAAAAAATCCCTGGCTCCCTTTCACCTAATAGTGGAAGTCAACAGAGAGTCACAAAATTCCATCTCCTCAATACCAAAACACAATTAGTACAGAGAGGACTTTTGCCTTTTTTGTGGTAACTTCACTTTCACTTCTTCATTCTTTCTGCTCTCCCCCCCTCCTCCATTCTGAAACTATGAACATTCTCTTCAAGCCTTCCAAACGTTTTCATTATATTCTTCTCCACTTCACTTACAATCTATTTAGAAAAAAATATGGGTTTTTTTTAAGTTTGGATACAATTTTTCACAAGACCAATATATTTTGTGGTTTTGAATTAAAAATAAAGCAAATTTTTATGCTAAGGTTCACACAACAAAATCCATTTCCAGTTAACTCATCAGAGAAAGAAGGCAAGATATTTTCTGCATAAAGTAACATGAACTCTTAAATAAGCTCTGGATTTTATTGCATCTGCAGAACTGGAAAACCAAAATTTAACTGCCAAATTTTTTCAAGATAAAAGCACAGGCATTTCATCCCTCCTCTAATTACATATGAAATAACTGCTATCTCATCTGAGCTTTTTATCTTTTTAATAAAAAAGACWTACTTTTAAAAAGACAAACACAGCTTGCAAAGCGCGCAGTCAAAAGTGAGTTTGCATGAAACAAACAGGCACCATGCCTCAAGGAGGCCATCAGAGAGYCAATGTGCAGTTTGATCTTCTGGAGGAGAGATACTCTGAGATAAACATGAGAAGAGAAATCTAAAATTAAAGGGGTTTTTTTTTTCCAGCACCACTGCTTCTTGAAAGAAAAYAATCCAAGCCAGATTCAGTATTAGGACTGAAATTCTAAAACACAGGTGAGAAGATTCTCCATCCACACCCATGCTTCAAGGACAGATAAAACCAGAGCTTTCACTGCTGGTTTTATAACATTTTGCAGCTATTTACAATTTTAATTGGTGACCTTCCTAACCAAATATTTCTAAAATATAACTCAGTAGCAGTGTGCTGAATTCCCACCCCACTGAATTCAGTGAGCCTTTCCCAGTGCCAATGGCTTTGCTCCTATGCCTTGTCTGGAGACAGCCTCCAATTCCTCCCTGTGCTCCAGGACTTTTGGAGACAGTAAACACTTCTTTTTCACCTGTGTTTGCCTYCAGGCTGATGCAGCTCCTTCACAGCAACATGTGAGAACTGGACTCACAGTCTGAATCTGCTCTAGTACATGTAATTTCCAGGCGTTTATCAGCATAAATTTTAGTCACTTACAATGTTCCAAATACTTTTATCACAACGCTGGGTTGTGGGTTTTTTTTTTGTTTTTTCCTACTTCAGGTCTTTCACAGCAGAAGCTGGACATTATTTTCTAATGTCCTATAAATAAAATAGTTCCTTCATCACTGAATCCCTATGGAAAATCCTCAGAAAATCATGTTAACTCAAAATAAGCCTAGGTTTCCCAATACCACAGAGACATGAATTCATACAAAGCAATTTAATCCATGTATGTGTAGCTAATATATACTATATTAACTAAGACAAGAGAATTTATCATATTCTAATCCTYGTTAGATTTTCTTTCCTCAGCAATTTTCAAACATTTATAATTTCTGGTGTCATAGAACTGCAACAAAAACTGCTATGAATAATATGTCATCTCTTATTATTATTTCTAATTAATGAATTTATTCAAACAGGGCAATCTGTAGGCTRGAAGATACAGGAAGAAAATTCCAGGTAGTTCTTTCAGCTAAAGAAACAAACAAAAATATTTTAGGTGGAAGTAATTTTATCCATTGAATTTCAATATTAAAAAAAAATCCAACTTCCACCTTTAAAAGATCATACAATAAAAGGCTGCAT
The DNA here is from genome assembly GCA_902810485.1 of Alauda arvensis. NCBI lineage: Eukaryota > Metazoa > Chordata > Aves > Passeriformes > Alaudidae > Alauda > Alauda arvensis. The sequence continues at coordinate 1,260,172 of CADDXX010000227.1, forward strand.
TTAGGAAAAGATAATTGGTGCTTCGTTTCAGCTCGAGAACTCAAATTGCATGTGGTAGTGTATAGCAAAGCATGGGTTTAGCTTTTTTGACTGTTTTCTTTGTACTTTAAGTTGCAAAGGCTTTTCTGAATGATAGATAGAGGGGTAAAGGAAGAGGAAAAGAATSCTACAAATATCCAGCAGTAAGTCCTACTTACTTTCCAAGGTGATTTTCTTTTTCTTCCAAATAATTCTTTGATTRTACAAGATCAACATCAATATCCCTTTTCTGTTTATCAAGGAAAAACTTRCATACTGGTATTACCTGGAAAGCCTGGACATCTCTTTATGACATGAAAGATTAAATTTAAAATGATTATCCAGATTATTGATTCACTAAGGGGATCAATGGATTTAATAACATTCTTAAAGCAGAACATTAAGATATATAAGGATACATATAAGCTTGTACTTCCTGAGACTAGTGGGAAGAACAGGTACTGCTTTATGACCTTTTGCAAACCCAGGATATTTAAAYTGATACCCAAGTTGTTTGTCCTTACTGGCTCTTCAGCAGAGGCAATCTAAATCTAATTAASTGGAGATAGCAGCTTCATATTTGATTAAGAAATCTTACATGGAAAACCAAGGATTTCAAGATCCAGGTTCTAAATCTTTAAGCTTCTTAMCATGTTTATGATTTCTTTAATGTAKCYTGTCAAAYTCAGCAATACATTGACTGTTGTGAAATTCTTTAGAGTTCTGCTGTGCAAGAATAGGAAGTGGGTCACCTTAGCAGAAACAGCCTCCCTTTTGCATTTTTATTAATGATAAAAGATCAACTAAAAACATCCCTTAAGTACCAAATTGGATAGAGTGACTGCCTCTTCCAAAAAAAATCTCAAAATGTTTATTAAAGGGATTATAAACRTGTACAATAAATGTTTAATTTTCTATTAATCTAATAATCCATTGGGTTTCCTCAATTAATGATTAATACTMTTGACTCAAAAACTATAATTTGTGTTGCACATAGAACATAAATCAGTCTCCTCACTTCTTCAGCACCTCAGCCTAACTGTAAATCCACTCTGAAATCAGTCCATATTGGTAGAAWAGCTCATTTTGCTAAAGAAACTCACTGTTAACTGCCTTCCCAAAAGCAAGCAGAGCTTTCTGACAAGGACCATACATTTGTGTTCACAAACAGGAAGGGATGAAGACCACATCCCTCCCCTTTCTTCAGCCAGCTCCCTCCATTGCAGTGGCATAATTTGAGTAGCAGCTTGATTCCCTCTTGCATACCTGGAACCACAGCAGGCTGTGCACAAGGGCATTTAAAGCTACAACCTAACCCAAACAGAAAACTACAAATAAAAAWTAGTAATTTGCACTTGTAAGTACTTAGACTGTATATTACTCTATGAAATGTGAATTCATTGATATTTTCCATCTTGGACAAAAGAGAAGGCTGTTGCATAGAACATTCATTCTGAAGGAAATTAATCTTCATTAATCACAATGGCAGCATTATTGACACAATGCCCATATTAATTCAATTAGACACCTTATTTCTCTATTCCACACTAGTAATGYACTTGCTTCAAATTGAGAAATTATTTGTGCTAGCTATTATTTTGGATGAAATCTGATGTCTGAGTATAGATTGGCAAATTGTTGGGACACACAAGATCTTATTTAGGGGCAGAAATAAAAGAGGAACTTGAAAATACCGTCAGATGTATCAGAACTGTTGTGGTCTTGTTTTTAAGGCAGGTCCTGTCTGTAGTCCTGCTTCTAAACACAGCAATACATTGCTTCTAGCTTGGGTTGAGTTCTTTATGATGATCCAGGTTCCATTCCATTAACCCTAAAGAAAAAGAGCCTCATGCATTCACTGGAGATCTTCCACAGGGTACATTTTTATCTCTTACCTGTAACAACTCTAATCATGTAATTCCATCTTTAAGAAAACCAGTGGCTTGATCTGTGATATTTTATCCTACTTCTCAGTGAGACAAACTGCTCACAGTGCCAGAGCACTCAGTTGTGTTGGGGGTCTGCTGCAGAACTGGCTTTTATTTGCYTCTTTAGGCCACTGAACACAACCTCCAGCCCATGCTGGTACCCATGTACTGTAAAGAGCTGTGTACCTACACACAGCAGCTGATAGTTCTGCACTCTGGGTCCATCCAGCCAACTCTCAGGGGAAATGACAGCATCACAAAAAGGCTGAGTTGGGAAGGGACCTCTGGAGCCATAAGGTCCAACTTCCCTGGCTCCAGCAGGACCAGGCAGAGCTGGTTGCCCAGGACCAGGTCCAGCCTGCTTTTGGATATCTCCAGCAAGGAAGACTCCACAGTCTCCAAAACCTGGTCTCGTTCTCATAAAGCTACAGAAAAAAACAAGCTAGAATTGCAATTTTGACATAAAACTCYTCAACACAAGTGGAAGAGGAATTTAATTTTATTAAATTGAAATGGCCATTTGCAATATATTAATGACCATCATACATACAAGGTCTGGAAGAAGTATGACCTTGAATGTACAAATTAAAGTGTTGTGTTTACTCATTTACTCATTACATTTACTCATCTGCAGAAATAACAAGAGCCTGGAAACTTTATGAACCAGGTTCTGCACCTTCATAAAAAGCCTYTTACACACATTTTGTAACAGTACCCCTCTGTCCTTCCCCCTCCCCCCAGTTTAGACTCGACTCTATTTCACCTGGTACCCACCTTGAAAAGAAGTAATTTAAGCAGGTGCAACTGGGAGGATGTGTTACACCACTGAAAAGGGAAAACAGTCCTCCRTTTACAGCTCTTCATTAAACTTACATTTCATCTTGCAGGTWAAGTGAAAGTTSTTATTAAAACATTGTCATTTYCCATTTATTTGTAAAGACTGAGAARAGAACAYATTTAAACACCAGTGCTTCCAGCARTCATTTCACAAAYCTTTAAAATGGGAATGTAATTTTAACTCTTGACTATTTCACCATACAGATGTCTGTGACTATGTTAAAAATCAGATTTCTTTTAGCAGTACAGAACTGCTGTCCTTCAATATTCCTTCCCATGCCTCATGCAGGCTGAGGARGCAAGGAACACCAAGTCAAACAAACGKGAAYGTGTGATCACTTACAGAGTTTCACACTTAAGCACCTCTTAAAAATAGAAGCAACTACTTTTTCAGGCAGAARAGAAGCTGCCACTACAGAAAAATAGGGAAAAAAACCAAAACCTACAGCCCCATGGCTCCCTCCCCTTCTCACACAACCAGAATTTTCCAGAGGCTGCTTGGCTCAACTGAAAGTCTGTCCTGTAATAAATGCATGAACACAGACACAGCACATCAGAGCAGCACTGACACTGATCTGGGCTCCATCTTTTGACTTATTCAAGAGTAAACCAAAATGAATTAGGWGGAATGAAACACAAGTTCCTGGGTGTTAAACTATGCTCAGTAATCTTTTAAATGCAAATATTGATGCAATTATATCCACTGATAAGACAGAGACATTTAACAATTTCAGTGATAATTTCTTTSAACTAAAGATTTTGCATATAAGGCACAGGGCAGTATTGTTTTAAATAAAGGTATATTATATATTATATTTAGACTGTCAATCTGAACAAGCTGGATATACTAAAAGGAAAACAAGMTAACAAGATTAAATAATGAAGATAATGTGGCACACGAATAATGGGAGGTGATAAATTTGCATTTAAGGGGCCAGAGAATATAGTATCTATTTTTTGTACCCAGGCCACTCTAAGTGTTGAAGCAAACCTCAGAGGTCCTAAAATAAAAATAAAAAAAAAAAGCAGCAGAAGAGGGAAAGGAGAGACTGGCTTCAGACTGATTGCTGYTGAACTGCAGAATGTGAGAGGAAAAAGAAATTTAATCTGCTCAGGACACTTACTCCTTATCATAGTGCGCCTTCAAAAAAAGATTTAATTACTTAAGCTTGGATATATTTGTCAGTATATGGCAAGTTACTATATTGGGATTAATGCTCTGAAGCATCTTCCTTTGTCACCTGAGATTTTCCCTGAGTGTGTCTCATGTATAACTAAATACCATGTTTAGCAATGAGTCTTATGTAAGAGTCCTTCTGCCTCTGTTTCCACAGAGCTTATGCTAAAAACAAGTGACTGATTTAAGTGACATTGGGAGGCCCTTTGAGTGTAATTCGCCTTATTATCTTATCAGTGCTGRAGTCACGGAAGTGTGAATCTTATCTAAGGATTACATCTGGCAAGGATCATGATTAAAAAGATAGTATCTCATAATCTATCTCAAATTGTTTACTGTATKCATGCTATTTATACCCAGCAAATAATTAAAAGCCACACCTTTGGCATGCAGATATGTAGTTTTGATTGCTTGCTTATGTAAACAGTGTTATGGATCTCAGATAATGCTCCCCTCAAGATTATAACAAAGACTAAATGAGTGAACTCAGGAGGCAAAAAAGAAAAAAAAAACACTCCACAACTTGTCTTAGCACAAAAGAAAGAAAAAAAAAATCAGCATAATCCAGAATGGAATGAAGCACAGCATCAGTACACAGGGAAAAAAAAAGAAGCAAGAATGAATTCTTTCTGATACCAAAGAATTTTATCAAGGAAGTAAAGTTAAAGGTTAGTCATATGCAGCACTCCTGTTCTGAAAAACTTTCAGTTCAGGGTAGAATGGAAGAGTAGTCACAGGAATGTAAATGTAAATGTCTGTATTTCTCTAGCACTCGAAAATCTGCATTACCTATGAACTATTTCAAATGTAATCAGCCACCTGCTTTGTTCAGTCTGTCTGGAATCCACTGTTTAACTGAGATCCCTGCAGGTGGTACAACACATCCCTGCACAGGCTCAGCAACTTATTTAGGGACTCTGACCTGGCCCAGGGCACCAACAATGCAAATCATGTGCACAGATACTGTCTGAGGAATTGAATTAATATAGAAACTACATCTCTCACTTACAGTATATTCTGAATTGCAGGCAAACACAAGTTACCTGCAAACTGAGCTGAGGTAAACTCCATTTCTGAAACACTTACAAGATTACAAGAAGTACAGCTGCAATCTCAGGGCTCTGTGCACTGCCTTGGTGCCACACATACCCACTAATTTTCTGGCAATCCTGTAGTGAAAACAGATGTTATTAACAAAGAGAAAAAAACCATTGAGCTGATAGCCAAGCAAGAGCTGAAGTCCTTATGAAATACTCTACATATTTGCTGTATTTAACCAGATAATCAACCCTTGTACTAATCAGAACCCTGACCTTTAGATTATGTGCTCCTGTCTTTAATCCAGACAAGGAACAACTCCTACACCAGCTACTGACTYCTTTTTAGGACAATTACTTCCCTCTTCATTTCAATGGCACAGTTAGTGCTGTTTTATCACAGGGCTGTCTGCACACAGACTCAGTGGAGCACATGCTTCACACACTTCTCAAAACTTTGCTGACATTTTTGTACACAGACACATGTGAAAAACACCAACACCCCACACTCTGGTAGTGCAGACTTGGCTGTGCAGCACATGCTCCASACTGAGCAAGGGGCCAAGCACAGCTCTGAGGGAATTCACATCTGATGGCTTCAGAGCCAYCTTCCCATTCTGTGCTGAACTCCCAGGTGAGAAGCTCATTCTCTACCTTCGGAAGGGCAAGCAGATTTGTTTTTTTTTTTTTGTTTTTACAGCAAGAGCAAATGGCACATTAATTCTGAAGTGTCCTTTGGCCATCTAGCTGCCACTTCATCCAGCTATGTGGTAATTAAATTTTTCCTGGTATGCAAACCTTATTTATGCCTTCTTTACCACAGAAATAAAGTATTCATAAACTAAAAACAAAATGCCTTCCAACACCATCCAGCTTGTAAAACAACTCCCTGTAAAGAGCAAGTCTAACATAGTAAACTGGTCAGTGGCTTTCCAGCTTTAAAGGGCTAATAGACAGCCAGCTGTTTGCCATGCCATTAAAGCACTCTGATAAACTCCTTATGGCAGGTGAGAGTTAGAACGKGATTTAATAACTACCAAATGAATCATTTATGAGCAAATATTATTTTAACTGGAATATTTTACTTCATAATGCAAATCTTCCAACTGCACCGAAGACTAGAGCTACAAATTATAACTACACATTTTAGAATAAATTAAGAAGTATATTGTGTTCTTCAAGCAATGATGGTCATTTTTATTGAAGCAGTTGAGTACTATTTCCTGAATGGCAACAAGTTTCTGCATTCTACATTGACAGCTCATCTTGGGCTGGCACAGCACAACCCACAGTTTACAGAGAGCAGTCTTCCAACACAGGAGAGCACAAACTGTACTGGGTGGGCTGAGGAAGTATTTTAAAAGCAAAACAACAACTGCCCCACACATGGTCTCAGTRCTTTGTCTCCAGAAAGCTTTAATCAGGATTACATTTTTGCATTCAATATATGCTTATGTCTTATCTCCTGTAAGGTTGTTAGCTTACCAGACCCTGAAGCTGTTTTACTACTAAAATATCTCACCAATGAGCACCCACAGCTTCCTATAATCAGTTCTCTTTAACCTAAGCATATTAAAGAATCAATATTAAGAGGGGTAAAGAAGTGTCATCCTGCAACATTGTCTCTGGTTGCAAGAGTCAGGTGAACTCAGTGTTTAACTCATGCTCATTTATAACAAGAAAAACAGTTTACTAGCAGAAAGAAATGTGAAAGAACTATTACACAGTAAGGGAATATCTATCTATAAATTAAGGTTTTAGAGGTGGGAGTCCTCAATTACAGTACAGCTCCAATAAATCTGCAGCATTTTAAATATAAACCTGATTCACAGAAGCCCTCTACTTAATTGCTTCTTTCATAAATTTTGCCCAAACCATACATCATAAGAAAACAGCCAAAAAGGGTATGCATAACAGCATTGAAATGGAATKTTATGTCATGACTCACCTGCTAAAGGTAAAGCCTCCCACTGCTTGCAACTAGAGCCAGATTCATCATCTATTTTCCAGGCAGATTAAATTTGTGAGAGCACAAGCAAAACATAAATGCATGAAAAGTTGTGCATTTCTAATCCTCTGTTAGACAAAATCTCGCTGAACATTAGGAATGGGGCACAGAATTTCTTAGTCTGCCTTTAGAATCTAAAGAACTATTTACCTTGATATAATTTCTGTAGCAAATTGCATGTCAAAAAGTTAACCAATGTATGAGGAGTATTTTTATTTCTTATTCTTGCAGTGTGAAAATTAGGTGCAAGTTAAACTGAACCCAAGTACAGGAGAAAAGAAAAAAATTGAGAASCAGAAGTGTCATGGAGAGCAATGACAAAGGTATCCTGAAGGACAGGTMCTGAAGAAACACTGGACTTGTTTCTGTGCCACAGCCCAGGGAGCTCACTGACAGAATCTGCAGTCAGTTATCAAAATACAGGTATGAGGTCAGGCCTCAGAGCTGAGGAAYATTTACCCATCTGCAGCTCAAACACAGAGGCAGTGCTTCTGCTAAGAAACACTTTTCTCTACATACCTGCTCATCTTTCAGTGAAACAAAAGTAACTCAAAAACCCAGATCCTAAATAAGATGAAGGATGCAGATTTTATTTGTATTTGCATTCAAACAAATCAACTGCTACACAGAAAGTGACCCTCTCCCCCCAGAAATGATCACTCCTTTCTGCAACAGAAACCAGCAGAAAACAGGCTGGCCCCTTGGAAAGCATAAAATGATAGATTTATATATATATATATATATATATATATATATAATAAAAAGATTTTTCAATCTCCATTAACCTTCAAAATCAACTTTATTCCATGAGCACTCCTTGATGAGGGAGAGTTTTTTTCTCTGTGGGTTTATCTATCTGCCTTTTGATTTTTTTAAGTGCTCACACCAACACCACAGTAATGAAGTCCTCAGTTACACATCCTCTAAAAGTTTGAGACTCTCCCTTATTTTTAATAGTGCAGAGAAATAACCAAACTTCATTTGGCTAAGGCACCAAAATATCAAGTAGTTGATAATTCATAAGATCCAGTTCATTTCTGCACCATGCCCTTCAGATCACTTCAGCTGGGGATTTAAACTCTAGCTTCATGTTTGACAAATTTATTATAAACCTACAGCTCTTAGAGCTGTAATGAATCCCATTTGAAAGTAATGTTAATAAAACAGAATGAAAATTAAAACAYTTTAGACAGTTTAGAACATTAACAAAGCCTTACTATTGCCTGCCAATTCCAGAAGCAAACCTGATCTCTTCTTCTGGTTGGAGGATGGAGCATGACAACATCCTGTGCTTTGAATGGCATGAAGGGTTGAGGCTCCCAGTGAGGATGGTCTGTGTATCCTAAATAAATGGAGTTTACTGCTTTGAGCTGCTGTAAGCTTTTCTAGTGCAACAGAGATGTAACAGACTTCTGCAAGGATAATCCAATCTTTTGAAAAAAGAGGTAAAACCTGAGTAAAGCTAAAAGTATGATTTTTCCAAAACTAACAAACATAAATTTCTTTGCTAGTTCACATGAATATTTTATAAAAAAAACTAAAGGCAGTTAAAATAGTTTCTTAAATCTATTATACWATCCAATTAATTTTACTTAAAAATATATGAACTAATCACGATAACTAATATTATTTAAGCACCGGAGTTTAAAGCTGACATTTAGACAGCTCCATTTCACATGTATAATTCATATATGTAGGCCAAGAGAAAGTGTTGCTATTCAGCAGAAACATGACTTCATTTAGCCTCAAAGAAGTGCTCCATTTAAACCCAATGTTTATGTGTGACAGAATTGAAAAGCATATCTCTGAAGAAAAACAGGAACTGAATTTGCAGACATGGCACTGCCCARTCCTGGTTTTGCAGAGCTGCTGACCTAACACTCCACCTGAATTAATGAGGACTGTGCCCATGTAAATCAAGCCTGTGTTGTCATCTCTGGTACAATTCAGCAATTTCAGTTTCAAGGAACAAAACCAACAAGTGAACATTCCTAACAGGCAGACTTTGAACACACTCCTGGAAATGTGAACTTACTGTGATCCTKGAATAGGAATTAAGTTGCTAAGAGATATCTGTTACACATGGCTTTCACCCTTTAGTTTATTTGAATAAAACCACATTTTATGTCCACTGTTTCTAGTCAGTTTTATTTCTTGCCAGTAGACCTCTTAACTGAAATTATGCTCCCAATTACAACCTCTAAAATCAACAACATTCAAGCTAATATAGCTGTACAAAGCTCCCTCTCTAAATCTGATGAAAAATTGATATGGATGAAGAGGGGAAGAGACAAAAGAAACRTTCCAGGAAATATCTTAAAAGGGTGGGTTTTACTATAATTTATCTAAAAGCATGAAATTCAGAATAACTCTAGTTAATTCCAAGATTAAATCAGAGCAAGATTTTCTCCCAGCCTACATTTCAAGACAACCTCAGAAAATATCTGTAAAGCATTTGTCACCTTTCAATTCTGTAATCAAGAGCACTAAATATGCTTTCTGTTTCACAAAAACAATCATACAATTCAGCTCAGTTGCTTTACATGGACTTCTTCTTCTTCTTCATGGAAATTATTTTCAGGTATTCAGAAATATAATCCTTAGAGCTTTCACTTGGAATGCTCCTTCCCCTACATTGCCCTGCAGGGCTGCAGCATCCAGCAGCCATGCTCAGTGCTCACTTCTCTAATTCTCTATGCAGGCAAACAACAAAGGAAGTTTCTAGGAATGGACAGACTTCTTTTGTTCTTTTAGCCTTTTTTTTTAAACAAGATACTGATTGAGATGGGACCAACCTGATCATCTTAAATTTCTCTGGTTTTTTTTCATCACTTACAGCTATAACCTTGAGCTTCTTTTTAAGCAATTGCACAGTGCAGAATTTTATTTTGCATGACTGCAAGAATCCACAGAACATCTACAGAAATATCAATTTATCTCTAAGGGAATAAGTGGTGCTTTAAAAAGCTTTCTGAAAAATTAGCCTTATGATTTTTAACAGCAAAAAAATCTTAAACACACTCTGTGGGACTGCACAGATTTGGGGCAGGATGGGGGGAGAGCTAGTGCTCAAATGCTGTAGTGCACTCTACACACAAACAGTAATAAAAATCTATCACTTAATCATTTACATGTTGTGTAAAACAGCAGTCTCCTTTTAGTTAAGAGCTGCTTTATGTCGTTTTCATCGATACAAATGTTGCCCAAGTGATTGTGTGGGAGAATACAAGAACAGACTGTAATAAAATTAAAAATAACTTTCCAAGGAAATAGTATTTGGAAGGATTAATTACAGAAGTTCAAACAGGAGGCCATATGCTTTCCCCTCTCTTTACTATTGAGCATACAGTATGCCTGTAATAAAACAGGAAGGGGAAAAAAGCTGGTCAAAGCAAACTGTTTCAAGTACCAGGTAATGATTCAAGATATCTTTACACTTTTGTGTGCCTGAATATAGTTTATCTATTCATTTGACTTCTATGCTAAATTTTTTATCAGCTGTGTTCATTTGTGGAATAAAATAGTTAGCCCTTTGCCACTCCTCCCATATAGCAGGTATTTCCTGAGTGCTAAATACATGAGAGRAGTTGGTAGGGTGAGGATATTTCCTCCTTACATCAAATCCTCTGCTCCAAATGTAAGATTTACTTGCAAGAACACAGAGGCTGTCAAAGATCACAGCTGCAACCAGTGCAAGCAAAAGAACTTTGCTAAAATTTACAAGAATTAGGTGTTTTTATATGCTTTCCATTTAAKWAGTACATAGCCAAGRAAGTCACYGTGACTTGASAAAACTTCACTAAAAGTTCACACTAACATGCTAAAATAAAAAAGGCACATGTTTAAGTGTTTTTCTTATTTGGGGCCCAAAGGGTTCACTTTTTTATTTGCATGAGAAATAAATTAATCAGTTTAGTATTTTCAAAACTATAACATTGTTTTTGTAAACAACTTGATGGAAGGTAATTAAATTCCTAGTAGGAAAAGCAGAGCAAGTGTGCAAAAATAACTGCAGACTTTTATTCCAGCTAAGTCCTACAAAATGTGACCRAGAAATCAAAATTATTCAACCAGACAACCAGCATTTGGGTGCTTCCTTTTTATTCAACTAAATCTACAGGGTTTTTGAAGTGCTAAGGTACCAGTATGTTTCCAATTAATTCCTTAAAAAGTGGATATTCACATGAAAATTCTGTTTCAGGGCATGATGTAAAACTCAATGATATAAGTTAACATTATTAGAGATCAGAGTGGTGCATGGCCCCAGAACACAATATTGGAAGAACATCTAGGTTTTAATTCTCATTCCATGATCTCCATAAGAAATAAACAAAACAAAACAAAAAAACCCAAAGCAAAACAAAACCACCAACACCAAAACCCAAAGCCTCCTCTTTTCACTTCCATAAATTAGTGAAGAAAAGTTGCATTAAACCACAAGAATCCATTTGGGGAAAGTGTCTGTGCTCTTCAAGAAATCATAGTTTCCTTGGAAAATAATTGATTAAGAAATGTTAAACTCTTACAAAACAAACAAACAAACAAAAAAAACCCCAAAACAACAACCTAACAAACAAACACACAAAAAAAAAGAAAAAAAAACCCAAAATGAAACAACTGATCAATAACATATTATTCAAGTATTTGATTTGAATATACTGCTATGGAAACAATCTRTAGAATTATTAACACTTATTAGATGTCAGGAAAAACTGGAATTTCCTTGTTCTCTCCATTTCAGCCTGTTTGAAACTCTATTTTAGGCAATAACACAATGATGCACTGAAAGTTTTTACAAATGTAAATCCATCACATCTCAAGTGAAAAATCCACTAAGARTAAAGCTGGTTTCTATACTGTTTAAACGTAATGCACTACTCTGTCTAAATCATAAGGGAATAAGGCACTTAAAATAGGGTGTCACATTTCAAGGTAATAAATAGCAGACTGATTCAACCTCCCAGTTGATCCTGCAGTTTACTTACATACAAGATGGAAAACAAAGTACTAAAGCCACTGTGATTTACTTCTCAGAAATGAGACACTCTGTATTAGTGTAAATGAATGCAAAAGTCCTGCACTGACAATTTATTASGTTCTTTGGCCAAGGCCTGATGGGATCAAACTGCACTCTTTGAGCACAATGAGTGCACCTCACTGCAGATTCCAGTCAACACTATCAGCCAAATATGAGAAAATCAACCACAAACAAAACCAAAATGGCCCCACCCCAAAACTCTGAGCCAAGTTTCTCCAGTCCATTCTTTTTCAAAGCATGGTTGTCTTCCCATTTCTCAATATTTAGGGAAAGGGGTTCTATTCCAAGAGAAAACACATTACTTAATGAGCTRGAATATACAATAGTATTTTACTGGTTTTTAGTAGTTATCTAAAGTAGCTATCCAGTAGCTATCTATCATTTTGTGGGTTTTCTTATTTCATAATAAAATACTTTCCTGTGATTTTGCCAAAAAATATTCATAGCAATACTRTCAAGCAATACTTTCAACAACAAAATGTATTTAGTCCCAGAAGATRTTCCAGGATTAACATGAAACAGTCAACAATTCCACTTTAAATTCTAGTTTGTGTAAACTAATGCTATTCAAATGTTTCAAAGAATACTGCTCTGCTTRTTCCAGCAGGCACCATGATGTTACTTGTTGTTTCCAAAATAGCTCAAACACTGAAATGAATGTCCATTTCTTAAAAGTAAGCACAGAACATYCTAAAACAGCAACATTCCTTATTGTCCTGTGTGAAAACCAGGGAAAACTAAATTGCAGAGGACAGCAGGTGTCTGTGCACTTGGGCTACACAAGCTCAGCATCAAGGGCTTCAAGACCACAGGAATTGATGGCCTTGGGTACAGACTCCATTCAGGAACACCAAAACTGAATTTGAGCTTAAGGGCATCTTCACTAATAAATTCAAGAACCATTTCAGAATTCCCATAGCTAGGACAAATCTCTGATTGATGGACCAGAAAAGGTTTCTCATTTCCCACCCCAGGAACCACTTCCCTCAGGCTCTTTTCCTTCTAGGATATTTTGGAGAAATATTTGATTGTTTCACTTTTTACCGCCCGGTGGCTTAAAAATATGGATATTTTGTACAGGTAAGATGTTTGCTTATATAAATATATATGTATATATGACTTAAAATAGTGGGGRAAATAGGGTTTTTTCAGGTGATCTGTGTGATATTTTCTCAGTCCATAGGCATGCAAACAGCTGCTTAAACAGGACCTCCCTTACACAGGTTTTTTATATTCAAAATTACACAAGATSCTCCTTCCAAGGATGTTTGTTAAACACAGTGCTTCTRCAAACAAAAAAAACCTGAGTGGCTGAAAGAAAAATGGTCATGTAMATTTTCAAGCAAATGTAATGCTGCTGTAGAGTACTAGAATCAGCAATATTTCAATACTATTCTAGTTAAACAGTGGATTTAYACAACTGTCTTTTTGCAAAATGTCTGATGTCTGCCAGTGTACAACCACMCATGAAAGGCCCTTGTCTTCAAAACCCAAACTGGCAGAATTTTTTTTATAAAATGAAGRGCCTTGAACAAGAAGTAGGGAGTAATTCAGTACTTTAATCTACTAAATATTTTAAAGGTTTGTCATCTGCACTTCAAGGTCTATCTTTTTACCAGGTGCATAATAGCTTTARCACTGTAAAAGAAGGAACTATACATATCTCCTATGCCATAAAACACTAATCAGTGTAAACTTCAAAGCTTTTACTGGAGAGTGTAAACTTCTAAGAAAGATTAGATAACTACTGAGCAGGTGCAATCCAGGAACAAAAATAGATGGAAACATAATAAAGGAAGCCAGACAAAGCTGTTGCTAAATAAAAATTCCCTTCTTATTAAAGAGGAATGACCATAGCAAAAAAGAAATTTGGATGCAATTGCCATCTATTTTAAGGCTAGCCAAGCATTTTGCAGATATTTCCTGAAAATGTGAGTTCACCATCTGCACTGATATTCTCTTCTATTGCAGTCATGTTCAACATTGTCTATACAAAATTAAAGCAATGATATGCACATTAAAGGGCACAACACACAGTCTTAAATTGCAAAATACTTAACAATATTTTTTTAAAAAAATGGCTATTTTGCATAAAGCAGTCAAGCCTTGAACTCCAGWGCTGCAATGTTCACTGAAGCCAAAACTTTCATAACCTCCACCCACACGYTCAAGTAACAGTCACAAACTGAAGCCCACACAGGCACCCTGGTGAATTACAGAACTCACTTAATGGGATTAAGTTCACACTTAAGTATTTCAAATAAGTACTGTGCACTTCTTACTTCCCATTGTGAGCCAGAACTAACCACAAAGGGACAAACCTAAGATTTATATACGTGTTTGCCTCATGACAATGCATTTTATTGCCACACATCCAAACTTCTAGGAATTTGGAAGAATAGAAAAGCTTTGCATTTCATTTCATTTCATAGTTTTCAAACAAAATGTTTGATTGTTCTCACATGTGGAGAAGATGGTCAAATGGTAATAAAGTGAGAGCTTAGTATGGAGAAATAAAAGCATGAGGCCACTGCCAGAACTCTCACCAATATCTATAGAGCCACCAGCATTAGAATAGTGTTGTTTACAAAAAACTATCTATAATTATGACTTTTTTTTCAAGGACACATCCTAATTTTTCTGTTTTCCTGAAATACCACATCCTTTTCTGCTAGAAAATGTAAATTTAGAAAATGTAAGTTTATAAAATGTAAACCCATTTTTTGTATATTTGGTTTGGGGTTTCTTGCAATTTCTTTTCTTTCTTATCCAGATCCTCAGAACGTTTGGCTAAATCAGACAGACCAATTAGAAGTTTTTGTCACCATATTCTAGATTACAAAAACATTAGGTATTTATAATGGAGTATCTCTCTTTCTTTCAGAATAAATGGCCTGTTTTCCTGAGTAATGGAGTTGTTCTACCTTCATTACTCCCATTAACCTGTGAATTTAAATCAGCTAACATAAAAATAAAAGTTGCAGAAGCAGCTTGATCAGAAGAATGCATTCATTATTTTTCTAAAACAAAAGTACAGAGACTTTAGATAAAAATTGAGGAAGCCAACATCTATGTAATCCATTAAACTGTACTGTTAATTCTGTACAAATGGGTTTTTTTCAGAGGGCACAGCAGAAGCATATTCTACACTGAAATTCCCACAGAACACTCAGTACAATGTTCTACCTCTCAGAAATTAGATTTACTGCAGAGGAGACAGATTTTAGTCTGGTTTTTTTATCTCTTTTTTAATTTTGATCTGTGCAAAGAAAACAACCAGCGTCTATAAGACCATCACATTCAAATAGAGAATTTTTTAGGCACTGTTTGAAATACCCCCCATGCCATGAATTGCTCAGTGTGGCACCCTCAAACTGCTTTTAAGGCTCTGAATAAAGCTGCTATTAAGTCAGCCAGTGATGGGGATCCTACCACAAAGAAATCACATGTAAAATCCTGGGCATGCTCCCATTCACTGGAGAATTTATAGTGGTTAGTAGGCAGTAACCTTGCTCAAGTAGCTCTTCTCCTGGTGCATATAAACTAATTTAATACATTCACATCAACATCCTACATACCACATCCTTATCACACTGCTGCCACTTCATCTTTTCTATTGGAATACTGTCACATCTCACTCCCAGAGAGTTCTTAGCATTAAACCAGAGAGAAGCTGAACCATTACAAACTAAAAGTGCCTGATCATTCACTTAAAAAATGCTAAAGAACATGTGCAATAACTTAGTGGGACTAATGGATGCTTTCTGTATTTTGCTCAGATAAAGCTATTATCCCCATCATTGCTTATTAATTCTACTAACAACACAGCATCTGTTAACAGATAATCTGGAGTTGTCTACTCATAGAATACCTGTCTAACATTTTAGATAAAACAGATACATATTTAACTGGAAAATTATCCAGTCAAACCTTTTCAAAAGATGCCATCTCAGTTTAACACAAAGATCTTAGAATGTTCTTTCCATTTCTCTCAAGATGACATGAAGTATACCATAGCAAAGAAAATTACATCATTATGTATCTACCAAACATGCCTGCTATGCAGCAAACACCTGTATTACTGAAGCAAACTGAAAATCAAGGAAACTTTTATTCCCTTCAAAAATATCAGAGTAGGATTTTTTCTCACTCAGTTTAAAATGATACATAGAAAAAATGTGATAGTTCTTTAGCTACCATTGTATCTTTTACACATAGAGCAGTTTCATTTGGAAGTAAGTTGCCAGTAAAGCACACAGTTACACACTCAAGATATACACACAGCCTGGGGCAGGAATGTCATCTGCACAAGAGGAAATAAGGGAAACATGAATCTCCAGTGTGGGATTTTCCAGAGACAGCCTTTCTTGGGCCACTGTGAGTGGCTCCAGCAGGGCCTTCTCTGCCARAGGAAGGCAGTGGAGCTGCCCAGAGTCTCAACTGGTGAGTGGTAAGAAAGCAAAACAAAAGGGCATTATTCCAAAATCCAAGCAAGCYCCTGCCATTTGGTACCAGTCATTAATGGGCACAAAGGTGTGGGATGCAGCAGAGAAATTGCCAAAGAGCTCAGGGCAAGAGGATTGTCCCAGCAGAAGGAATTTCTCTACTTCCATGAGACCATAGGTGCACAAGTACTGTTTAGCTCTCTATCATTCATTTTCCTGATTGTGGACAAAGAAACCTGCAGGATTACAATTGAGTCACTTTAATTCAGAAATGTAGTTAATTCCAAATTATAGCACAGTRTACTTGCTCAAGCTTTATATTTCTAGTAGCTATAAATAAAAAGGGGAATTGTATTGCAGACAGCACTTGATACTCCTCTTCCCTGGGGCCACCAGACAGATGAAACAATAGTTCTCACTTTCAAAATGCCAACAAATCCAGCCACAGATACTGTGTAAAGCAACAGGCACAATGCAAATTGAGCAAGTAAGGATACAATACAAAAGACAACTTTGCATTAAGGTGGCAACCTATCTAAATTACAAATGTAGGAAACCCTCATTTCTGCATTAAAATAATAAGTGATACAATAATCACTTTGTCTCCTTCTTTCTAAAGGAATAAGCCATTACCATGCTGTCTATAAAACTGTCACTTGGTGATGCTGCATAGCTGCTGCTACTGAATAGCAAAACTCATCCAACTTTCATTTATTTTGAGTTGTRAAAAAAGGAAACTAATGAACTCTGAATAATTAGGACATTTGTAATACAAAACTAATGTGTCTTTATATGGCCTAAGATTCTTATCTGATATGGATAAAATCACATACAAATAACCTACGATTTTTGARCATGGGGTCCTTAATTTCTTTGCATAGGTTAATGTCATTTCCTTTTTTATATAAAATATTTAATATGCTATGAATTACTTTTACTGGTCRGCTACTCTAATTTAGCAGTGTAAAACAAAATAAAAAAACCTGAAATACCTAAACTAAAAAACTTTATTTAAGATACTCTATACAAAATAAACCCAGTGATTGCTTTTTCTGTGGAATAGGTATACAAAAGAAAATCAAACAGAATTCATCGAGACAGAAAGTGATGCATGAGGCTATTAACTTCTGAGACATGTCAATAAAAACAGCAAAGCAAGATACTTTGAGTCTAGCTGTCCYCCATTTGAAAAACTAGTTTAACTAGGTAAGAAAAACTGCTTATTTGCTAGGCAGAAGCTTGGGAATATAAGAATATGTGCATTAGCTAGGTATTTTTATTAAAGCAGAAAGCATGCATACATATAAATGAGAAAATAATCTCAAATAAAAAGTRCTGCTTAAAACCATTTTTATATGAAAGCCTCTAGTTTCAAGCAAGTATCTGCAACTAACAAATATGGTTTTATTAAGCAACATATACAAAGTTGTTCTAACGAAGAACAATGAATCACAATCCTCACTTGTAAATTGACAGGCTATTCCCACAYACCTCCCAACTCTAAACCTTTGTTCACCAGATAATCAGAGACTAGCTTGGATCAAGAGTTCTCCAACATTAGAAGGACCTCCAGGTATAAAAGAAATGTGTTGTTTAAACAAAACTMTAACACAGCATCTCACACAGTAAGGATCCACAAGTTGTTGTTACAGACTATTGTAGGCAACAGAGCTACTCTTTCTTGAGTAAGTTTGCAAGTATTCTGTAGGTTTTCATCCTTATTTCACCTTACTAATATWGCACAGTAGAAACTGAAATTTCCYCYAATAACAGTTATTAGCTGATAGCCAAAAGGCTTGCCCTCCCTRTGCACTGACCAGGTCACACAAAGAAGGGGAATGTGAGTAGCCATATTAAAATGCTTTCTCTTTCCCCAAATCCCTCAGGGAAGGTCCTTACCACTGTGCCAATAAATTTCTTATGGCTGCCTCCATCATAAATACTCTGATTAAAATGTAAATTCAACCAACCTATCAGCTTCCCATTAAGAGGACTCTTTAAAAACACCATTAATCAGCTGAGAGATATGTAGTGAAATACCACTTATCAATTCTAACTGCTTATGACAGTTAACAAAGCTTTATATTTGCCCCAAACATGTGCTGATCTATCAATTATGCCAGGGTTCACTCTCACGCTAATTGTACATTTTCTTCTCTAATGCATTTTTGCTGTTATCTCATAGGCTAATGAAAGCTGGGAAATCAATACATATAAATTATACATGCAAAGAAGGACTGCTGTGAACATAAAGTTTCTAATTAATTGCACTTGATTAATTTATATCCTTTAATTATCTTGCTAAGCCACAAACAACATAAATATTCTTGCAATCTGGTTATTGCTATGTCAGTCATAAAAAAAMGCAGACACAGTAAATCTATGAAATCTAGCAAACACCATTGCCAAAAAACATGGTATGGCATAACATATAAATATAAACTGGACTTACTCAAGACACCTATGAATAATTTTACTGTGACAAATTACCACTAAATATGTTGTATAGTTATTTGATTAAGGTTATAATGATGTTATAACTTTACACACAGCACACAGGGTAAGCAGAATGCAGGCTTATCATGCAGCCTTATGGAGGTTCTTATTTGTATTTATAAAACAAATCTGCAATAGACATGTAAGTGATATTGATATCTGATTGGTTAGGGCCAGAGATCAAATTATCAATATTCTAAATTAAGGCATTACTRCTTTTCTGCACTTAAGATTACGTGGCAATTTGTTTGCAGCGTTATCTGAAAGCCAGAAATGCACACAATCAGAACCTGATAATGGTATACCCAACTCTAAGCAGAATTAAATAAGAGCTACCATACTATCTTTTGTAAGAGGCAATTGGCCAAATATAAATTCTTCCATTATGTGGGTAGCTGTAACTGTAGATACTTCTTTTTCCTTTCAAATTTTGTCCRCTTTGGTAAACCAACCATATGTCACTGTTTTGAAATCTAATCCTATCAATCCACCAGACTTGCTCTTTGTCCTACACAACAGCAAATTACTGAATATCTGTATCTACAACTTTCATAAATGTGYAAAAAGAAACTGTATCTGTCTACAGGGAGACTCAGACAGAGACCATCTGTCAGTGACTAAAGCTATTCTTTAAAAAAGAAAACATTCATCTGGGATTTGCCCTTTACAGAGTAAACCCACTTAACCTCCCAATAAGATTAACTGTTATTTGTTTCCATTAAACAAAAATGACCATGCTAATATGCATTTAATAGCACGAACRCTGAGAGAAACATGAACTTTAACAATTTTTTAATTCATTAAAAAAGTGAAATATGTTATTTAACAACAGCTATTATTATTCATTAATAACTTTTCTTTTGCATTACAAGCCTTCTTCCCTGAAGTTGAGACTAAAAATATATTTAAAAAAAATAGGGTAAATATTGAAACTAAGACAGCAGGCTCCTGAGTTTGTCACATATTACAGATAAAAATGATATGTATAAATTAGGTCAGAATAATATATGTATTCCCAATACCTTTGCAGCACTGATGATTTTCACCTGTGCCCTCAACATCCAGGCATTTACAAAGAAAGGTATTTAACTAGATTGATTATACAARGCTGAGTGGAGTTAGTGCAATGTAATGGAGACTGTACTCTGTGCTTCTCTTTGCAGCAGCACAAATCACTGAACCAGCCTGGAGCTATACASAAAAATACCTTAATGTCTCTGCTTGGGCTGACAAAACACAGTAGTGCTGTCATGTGAGACTCCCTCTTCTACTGGGGAAAAACACAGCAGGAAAAGCCTTTAAATGTAGGCAACCCCTTTGCTCCCAATATTGTCTTGTGCTTCTTTTGTCAGACCAAGTTAGTGACATGTACAGTATTAAACAGTATCCTAAAACATGAAATGGTGAAGTGCAAAATCCCTCATAAAATTAATTCCTGGGTGCCTGCTTCCCTGTTTTGCTCAAAACTCTACCTCTAAAGTAACCTAGATAAGAAGTACAAAAGGTGTCCTCGTTCCCTTAGGAGAAGTTTGAAGGGAGCTCAATAAAGTCTGTTTCTACTGTAGGCATAATTCAAATCTTACTGGAGCCAGTGGGAATATATTCACCAGGTTAGCTTTGCATCCAGCTTCCTTCATTAATGGTAGTGGCACTATGCAATCAATAAACATTAAGACAAAGCAATCATACAATCATTTTCTCAGTGAGAAACTGGCATATACTATAAATAAGAATAAATAAATTGATGAGGGGAATCATTATTACAATTCAGCACAGCTAAAGAATTTGTTCCTAAAACAGAGAATGCAGAAAATACAGGCTTCCTCCCTCTCACATACAAGGTATACTAGGAAACAGAAGCAGAATGCTTTAGGCATGTAAGTSTCTACTTRTTCTAGGACTCARCTGATACTTTACTTGAATATACTGYATCTAATGATCCAACATCAGGGGAAAGAAGCTCTTACAGGATATACAGTTATCCAGAAGCAGATAATTTAAATTCAGATTTGTAGATACCAAATCTCGATGAGGATGCATCATCAGTCATTTCAAACTGCTAAAATCTCCTTGTATTGGACAGGCGGGAAGACAACAACTTTTCAAATAATGGAATCACTCCTTTGATATAAGTTGGCTACTGATTGTCCCCTGTAAGGGAGCAGYTYCAGACTGGCAGTGCCCRGTGTTTGTGTGCTGTCTGTGCAGCYACAGCTGGACAATGATCTTGGTGTTTTCATGAGTTTACAGAAAAAGCGGTGYGGAGTGAAATTGGGGAAGGCGTGAATTGACAAGGATCATGTTTAGCTACCAATGAAGTTGTGACACCAGACTTGCCACGTGCCAGACACTTCCAGCACAGAACACTCAGCAGYCCCTGAGAAGGAACTGAAGGCAGCAGGAAAAGCCTTTACCCATCCAAACCCCATCATTTCATCGAAGGAAAAGCTTCTAAGGATGTAACTTCCACCAGAGTTCACTGGATTTGACACTTGAGATGTAAAGCACCTAGATAGAAGCAGAGTACTGAGGTTTGACTGCAATTACCTTATCTTTCCTATTTTTAGTGACAGAACCAGATTATTTTAAGTGCATTTTATAGAAAACCCTTCTTTACTGAAATATAAAGACTGTAATAAAGACAATACAATGTTTTGAAACTGTTTTAAATCCTTCACTCAGCTTTGCTTCTACAGATTTAACATGTAGGGGTTCTAATCTTACTGCTACTAATTAGAGCTTTAGTGTAATTGTGCCAACAGGGTGCTTGGCATAATAATTACTATTGAGAGATTCTGGTGGAGCGGTAACATGCCCACATAATACAGATATGTCTAATATTATACAGCAGTCACCTTTGTATGTTGACTCTTAAGTTGGATTTTAACCAAGTAGAGGGGTTATTTTGCCTTTATTATAAAGCTTAAAAGGCATATACATATGTATGATTTAGGTATTCATTTTTTTCCTCTTTTGATTCATTTGAATATTAATTAGAAGAAAACTAGAAGGCACTTTTTTTTTTCACATCCTTCATAATTTAGTCTGGTTTGGCATGGGAAAATGAACAAAAATGCTTATGTTGGCAGGTCATACTTCTGATGTAATATTAGACTTTCTTMGGATAATGTCCTCAGCTGAAAAGTTTACCATAATATACAATAAAGGGAACYAGAAACAGAGGATGAGTAAGATTTAAAACTGTCCATTTAGAAAGTGCTTGTGCTGCATTCCATTACARTCCTACTGGTTTTGAAACAAATCTTTATGCAGCTACTTGAATAAATCTATTCAGTGAAATACACAAGACAGATTTAAGGGACAATGCAGGAACACTAACAAAGATAGAGGAGAGCATTTTTGATCACTTAGTAACATTTACTATCTGACTGTCTAACAASTTTCAGAAAATGAAACTGTGTTAAAGATGTAAATCTATAGTGAAAAAACACTTACCAGCATTGAGATGTTTTGTATCATTTGTGTTTTTTAACAGCTAGGAGTATCAGCTTAGGCCATAGTATCATTAATAAAATAAAATCTTAATTATGGGTATGACTACAGATATAAAAAGGACTTCAAACACATGAACACTGCACAATATCATAAGCTAAAAAGTAATAAGCCCTTTCTGATTAATTGAAGTATCTTCTAAAAAAAAAAAAAAAGCAAAAAAGTGAACTCTTTAAAATAAGAAAATGTAAAGCATGGAGCCTGAACCAGAACCTCACCCAGAACAGACAGGCTTGTTTTTACTGCCCCTTAGTGCTTCCCTTTTAAAGTGACAGGAAACCGATTTCTGATTACAAATCAATAGGTGAGCACACTACCATCAGAGAGTAAATTCAGTTGCTGATATTAGATCATGGAAGAGGGTATCAGAAAAGAGCAGCTGTTGCCATTTTGATGCATGCAAAACCCAGTAAACAGAATTGCTTGTCTGTGACTCCATTTTTTTCAAGGAACAAACACAGAATTATTACAGAATAAGTCACATGTGGCTTATTTATCATTTGTGGGTCACCATCAGGAAAAACAACTGTGACAAACGTACCACATACAAAAAGTGTATCAGTTTAAGTCTCAAAACTAAGAACCACTGAAATGTGCTGTATTAATTAATATAATGGAAACAAAAAGTATGTATGTGCCTGTCACACAGAATACCTTTTGATGAAGTCTCTTTTTTCTTTAAGCTTTTAAGATAATCTTAGAGAAATCATCAAACTATAAAAAGAAATCAATAAAACAGAAAAGGTTCCCATCACCCCTAAAAAAATCCATAACTTTTGCATTTTAATAGAGACACTACAAGACTATACCAGTCATTTTCTTTCTGATGTGTTCCTTTGATTTCACTCTTATCTCACAGGACTCTTGACTTTCCTGAGAAAGGGATTATTGAATTGTATGTCTCCCTCAGATGCTCTTGATCATTCAAGTAGTCTGTACTTAAGAACGTTACAGAGTCTGCTCAGCTGCTGGCTCCTTGGGAACTCATCAGGGACTGTCATCTTAATATTAATTGGGTTTTGTGCAGGAATCCAAGTCCCACAATGAGAGGGTTTCRAGAGAGAAGATTATGCCCAAAGCCAGATATAAAGACAAACATATTTAGCACAACAATTATGATAATTGCAGAAACACTCTGAGAAATAAGTAAATCTGATTAAGGGCACTTCTACATGATCAAATATTAATCTGATGTCTTCACTCTAACCTGGTTTGAACATAAGAGGCTTCTTATGGTTTTATGTATTAACAGATTTGTAGAAGCTGAACTCATAGTACCTAATAATATGGTACATCCAAGTCAATACAGTAAAAGGATCTTTACGGAATGTAATCCACTTAAATTAAAAATAGGCACAGATTGAATCATAAAGCTTAAATTAAAATTGACATAGAGTCAATCAATAAAACATTTTATATAAAGTCTTGTATAAACTACTGTAACATTTTTCAGTCTCATAGCAYAATAGCTTGTGMGTATTTTTTTTTWAAWTKRAWWAA
>CADDXX010000227.1:1284180-1301468 GCA_902810485.1 Alauda arvensis
TYMRRAMMAAATTATYATWAATACCACTTGGACAAAGACTTAAAAGTTTCCAGACTGACATAGCATCCAGAAAATGAAATACACTTATATTTGCAAATGYGAAATCTTTGTRTTTTTAAAATATGTGGATTATTTGCAGAGATTTGAASTATAGTTAAGTCATTTCATCTTTAAAAATTGATTTATAGGACTTATAGGAACTGTGGGCAAAACTAAGTTTTTGGGATGAGTAATAACACAATGGCAGCAAAATAAGTTTTTTTGGCACTTATTTCTCTGTGTATACATGCACACAAAACTTACATACAAATATACACAAATACAGACCAGCAAATTAAAATGCCATGCAAAATCAGGTCTAATATTCTGTACTCATTATATTTATTACYACCATGACAAGTGTTTTCAGTTTGCTAGGCACAGACCATTTTGAATAAATCTGAAATTAATGTGTACAATATGCACTTGTTAATATAAATTTGCAGAGGTAGCAGCAATGCCTGAGAGCATCTACACTACATTTGCATAATCATTTAACTCAGATGAAAGCTTCCATGTCTGGCTAAGTTTTCAAAATTGAACATAAAGCATCTGATTGCAGCAAGATATTCAGGGATATAAAGGAGGAGGGAAAAAAAGGAGAATGTATCAAAAGTTGTAATACAAAAATGAATTATGTCAGCATAGGACAGAGACACACACACATAGATGCCTATCTATCCATCTTTATTTGAGAGTATTAGCCACATAKAGGCCTTATGTGAAAGGTAAATCTTGCCAGCATGGCTTACCTCCCATAGTAATTAGGCTTGTGTTTCTGCTTTATTAACTCTGATACAACAGTGTCCTGCCCTCTGTCACCAAGGGTACTAATAGATGATAATCACGTGGATTTGGAAACCATACAAATTAAATGATGAAGTGAGATGAAGTGTAGTAATGCAACGAGTTCAAGGACAAGCAATTTAGTCATTTCAATATTCATTTCCAAGRTATAAAATAGAAATAGCTGAAGAAACTACACTACACTCCCCCTCAAAATTAATAACTTACATTTACAAGCAAATTATGCATATTCCTGAAATTTTAATGTTTTAAAGATCATGCTAAAAAGTTTGCCTAATGTAAGGGAAAAATAGCTTACTCTCCCCTAAAGAAAACATTAGAAAAATATCTCTTATTTACAAATGTAATGGAATCTTTACAAGATCTAACACTCCCTATGGACAATTTAAATTTTGTATGGAAAATAAGTATATTTTCACAACCCAGAGATAGCAGACCCATATTAGTACACTGGAAATATATTTTCATCTCTATTTTTACATCTTGAYCTATGTTGCCACACTCTTGAGGTAGATACTGATTCTGAGCTCCTAACTACAATTTTTCACCCATTAATTTCAGAGCAATAATACTGCAAACTTACTGTTAATTTTTAAAAACSATTAGTTATACACAAATTACACAAAAATATAGCTGACAAAARTGATTTAGCTACAAATAGTTGTCAGCATTTTCTTTTAGAAGTTTTGAAACTGTTAAAACTTGTGACAAATATCACAGTTTTGAATAAATTTCATAGAGGCTTCAAATTCTGAAATATCTGTTTAGATAACAGATTTTCTTTAAAAACATTAATCAGCTTCATAAGAAACAATTAAAGACCTGACATGAATGTACTAAGTCTGAGCATTGTCACAGTGGGTAACTGTGTTTTCAAATTCAGCCTCATCTTTYGTAATTTATCGACATTATCTTTCTCTTATTGTATTTATCTTTTTTAATGCACAAGGCATTCAGTTTCAATGCCTTATATGTTCAGTGTAAATCTGAGACTACTYCATTTTTAGTAGGCAGAAATATATTTAATTATGTTTCTCAAAAGCCAAATACACTTCAGCATAAACAAACATTCAGAAAAATAGGGAAAAAAAATCTGTAAAGGGTGGTTTTAATTTTTCTTGGTTTTTTTTTTAGTAAATAAACAGGTGAATGCAGCTCCTTAAATATATTGTCCAGTTGTCAAAAATAACAAACCCTGGCTCTGGGGAAAGCAATATGTGTGAAAATTCAAATCAGTCACATTTTCCCAGCAGTTTCCTAAGCCAAGATATTCACCTCAAACTTCTCACCTCAGCATTAATAGTTTTGAATTCTGTTAGATGCAAGTTTAAAGAACCAGGATGCTCATTAGAAACACAATTCTGCTGGGCCTAGACTGAGCACTTTGAAAGCAAACACTCTGCATTCTTTTTCAAACTAAACAACTACAGTATATTTTAAAACATCACCAAGCACATAAAATACTATCTGTATCTTTGTCATGCACATTGAAAAAATATTACTTCATTYTTTTCAGTGTTGAGGTAAAATGAAATATAATTTCTGAGCTTAAATTGAATTCTGCGTAAAAACGATTTTAAATTATATCAAAACTTTTAACAGTCTAGCAATCTTTCAACCTACAAAGGATGCATTTTACTGCAGTGCCAGAAAATGTATATAAACCACATAATATAATTTCATCTCATATTTAAAAGGTTCAAATGCTATGATTTTTAAAAGGTGTTTCAAAAATTATAGTTTCCATCTTTAARGAGGAAAAGCTTAACAGACAAAAGAAGTACAGCTATTTTGCTAATAATCATCCAGCTAGCTACTTTCTSTTCTGAGGAATTGTCTTCTGTGGTTAGCATGTTTACATCCATTCAATTCTAGATGCAGATTATGGCAATTAGATATTTATCCTCCTTAATGTACACTGTTTTTATTTATGTTGAACTTGAATCCATTATCAGAAACAAAGCTGCATACACATAACCCGAACCAATTGCTGGAGATGCACACAGACTACTGCTTGTTTACTTTGGGTAGGCTAATCTTATGGCATGCATTAAAAATGTTGTACTTGTCACTGACTAATACAACAAATTGAAACCTTGGAACGATCTTATTTACTATTCAAGTGCTCCATATTTGATCCTTGCATCAGAATTTTCACTTAACCCTTTTGTTAGATAACTGAATCTTAGAGCAAGGCACAGCTACACTGCAATTTGAAGCAAAATRCAAGATTATTCCGTTTGTTACAAGTAGTTTTCAATCCAAAATATACATCAAGGTTGCATTACCTTATTATTTGCTTTTAGCCCCTCARTATGCAGTATATAATTGAGTATTTCAACTGGTTTATTCTATTCACACAGCAAGGGTTATTGTGGAAAGAAAAAAAMCCCCAAACTTTCCCTCATCTGTATTCCATAAATAAAATGTTAGCTGCTGTTTTTACTTACAGTTTCCAGAATTTTTCTCTTCTAAAATATTTTAGCTCTTAATATTAAAGTTTTATTAGTTATTCTGTCAGAAAATTCAAACCTTTACTAAGTGACATGAACAGTTACAGTTGGTTTAAATGTGCTTGGGTACCCCTGATTCCATCAGGAAAAAACCAAAACAATATATGGCATATGTTAACATCTAATGACTGAAAACATACCCACTCAAATAGTCCCCCAGACTTAAAGGAAATCACTACTTAATTCCACAAACATTTGTTTCAGCTCAGGGCTTGCGCTAGAAAACTTTTAAGTAGTTTTTCTGGTTGGGAAATGCCTGCAGTGGATGGAGGAGCCATAAGATGCTGCGCAGCACCATCTGCTGGATCCAGCACCGAGAGCTGCCCCAATCCTCTGTCGGGAGCCTGGGAAGGTGCCGGGCACTCACTCACCTCTGTTCCGCGGGATTCGGGGAGTTCTGCACGCACTCACGGGACAAACTGCGGGAGAGCGAGAGAGAGACACAGAAAAAGAGTCAGATGTGTACACAAAGACATGTGAAAATCATACAGACATGAAATCTGAGCAGATTTCTGGAAGAAAAAAAAAAAAGATCGCTGAATTTCCTTTGTCCCAGTCCAGGAAAGTGCTCATTTTAAACTATTCCATGGACGTTATATTCTTCTTCAGTCTAGATACCTTCTCTTTTGGGAGGAAATTTAGGCAGTTATTGGATGCAGGATGAATTTTTTCTTAAGCAAGAATGTCATAACAGCTTCTATCCTGAATTAATCCTACTTAATAGATGTTAAATACAGAAATAGTAATTTTATTTTGGGTTAAAATGARTAATGACATTAAAATTTTATAACTGTAACAGATGAAGGGTGTATTTTTATTTTGTTCAGGCTACACATAAGCAAGCTGATGAAAAGTGGTATTTCAAATCTTATCATTACAAATGTGAAATAAAAAACAGCCTTAGGAATACTTTCTGAGCAAGTTTATTGTTTTAAACTTCTGTTGGTACTTARAAGGAAACTACCACTAATCTCAATTTAACTGCAATTGTTCACTATATCAACACAAAAAAACAACTTTTCCCCCCAAAATGGGATCATGCAGGCCTCTGAAACAATAGCTTTTTAAAGCAGTGTACCTATRTGAGCAGTGGCCATAGATTTAAACCTCAAACACAAACTGTGCAGCCCGAGCAGAGCTGTTTGTGTAAGCACCACCCTCRCCCCGTGAGGGCACAGGCAATGGGGCTGTGTCTGTCAGTCCTTCCCTGGTGACACCATTCCAACCGTGGGGGCACAATTCTGGAGATGGGAAACCCAGATTGTGCTCACACCTCTGACTGCTCCCTGTAAATTAATTTGTTTACTTGATGCCTGTTTCACGAGGTGCACGGAGGCCTTMGCTGGGACATGTGCATACCAAACATGTCACACGTTCAGTACCCACTGTGGGGTCCTGGCCACAGGCTGCTCTGTGACAGCCTGATGATAACCAGCTGCCCTGCTCAGGGAACAGGCACAGCACTGCGGGCAGCACCAGCAGCAACAGGTAAGCAGTGCTGGGGGAACTCACAGTTCAGAATAACAGGACAGGCTGCTTTGGAAACCCTATTTCTGAGCTGTCTGAGCACAGTGTGGGCAGAACTTTCTGGTGAAAGGAGCAGACTCTTCCTAATTTCAGCAAAAGCTGGCTCACATCTTCAGGGCACAAGTCAAGTGAGAAGAATCCCTCCCTTTCTTCCCCCCAAAAACTCATAGTCAAATGCCTTTGATACATCTATTCCAATTAGTATACACCTTACTTTATATTTAAGCTAGTGCAATAATAAATAAGTTTACAGCAGTCTCCTTTCCTAACAGCAAACCAGGAATCAAACCTGCATGCCCTCCTCCTGCAGCCAGCACAAGARCCTCCTGAGATCTGCAAATCCAAAGCACAGCACATCATGTGTGTCTATGCCACAGGAAGGAGGTGTGGAGACAAAAAATTATCTTGGTTGGCACAGGTGTACATTGGAAAAGATCAAAGTAGTAGATAAGAAAAAGTTTTGAACAGGCTTATCAGACATTTCTTTGGCAGCAGAACTATCAGCCAGAACATCAAAAACAAACAATGCCTTTAGTTTAGAATACTCTTTATCCTATGAGTATTTTCATAATATTTTTCTTTTATATTGTTGATGCCACAATGTGCTTCTTTTTCAAATAATACCAGAGAGCTGCTGCCATATTTCAGTGATTTAGTAGACACTATGCAGTAAGCACAATTTTGTCACTGTGGTGGTTTGTAATCTCTGCAGTGTGATGACACGTGAAAGTTTCTTGCACTAGCTTTAAGAAAATAATAAAACACAATCAACAACAAAGRAACAAATAAACATGGCCCAAAAATACTGACAAAATAAAGATGAGAAAAAGGGATCCAGTGTGATATCTTGAGCTGTACTGTACCACCTGCCTGGCACAGCCAAAGGTGGGCTCCTGCCAGGGTGTTTGTCATGTTGACATCTAGCACAAGTTTGAATTCCTTCATAGCTTTGAAAAAGAAATGTTTAACATATCACAAAACTACTGAATAATTAATCATGAGTACCAAGATATTTACAGCTGTTTCAAGCCTTATTTACAAACATTTGAATCTTGTTCTACCAAAATGACTAAATTCTCACTTATTCCTAGAGTTACAGATGTTATAAGCTATGTGAAACACACAGGATTAAAGCTGTAAGTAGACACTCCTACACACGTACCATCTTTCAAATATATTAAATATCCATGTGCCAAGAACCCAGTAACCCAGATGAAACCTCCAGGATCACAAATAACAGTACAGAGCTGGACATTTTCTCYTGAGTTTAATAAAGGCATAATGTTATAGAGATATGGTGATTTTCAATCACTTCAAAATATAACATAAAATTAAAAAAATAAAAATTGAAAAATTACCTTAACATCTGAAAAYAACATGAAAGCTGCCTTATAAATAATTAACCAGAAAAGACATTCATTTTCACAAATTTCGAGGGAATTTGGATTAGCTATTTGTTTTATAGTCTCTGTGGGACAGGAAACATTTCTTCCACATTTGTGCCAAGTGCCCCTAACAAACAGAGCACTTAAAAAAAAAATCTGTTACAGCCAAAACAAGATCTGTCACAAACTGCATTTTAATTAAATACTACCCAGACTAAATCAGTAAGAAATCCCAGTTATTTAAYAGCTTCACTGTGAATTGCTTCATGTGTTATGAAAGTAAAAAAAACCTCAGCAAGGTATCACTTTTAAGGAACTGAATATTATTTAATTGGATGGAAATGAGATACATATGCTTTGAACTAATGTGGAAGTACTTATCCATAACATGGCATTTATCAAAGATTAACATCCTCCAATAGAGACATTTTCAAGCTTCTGCCCAATGGCCACAAGAAACTAAAGTTAAAACTGGAGATGGCAAAAAACAACTCAAGACTCTGTTTCAAGCATATTCCTGCACAAGAATCATTACCCAAGGAATACTGAATATTTGAAGCCACTACATCCTGMTTTGKAATGATTGTGAATCATCTCCTGCTTATGGACAACTACARATGTAAATATCTATGACAAATAAACACAAACAGATCTTTGCTGTTTCAAAATAGTGACATGCAATTTTTCCACTAACACAGTACTATAAATACTAACTTCTGCAACCAATTAAAGAATTTGCAAGAACAACCTCAAGTAATAACATATATTGTGCCTGCAGCTCCAGAAGTTTTGAGACTGTACAAAYTTAGCATATGAAAATTAAGACAATCAGTATAAATGCAAAATTAGAGCCAATGCAGAGTGCTGTCATTTGATAAAATGTAGAAAAAGAAAATCTAGAAGTCAAAGCCCCAAAGTAGTTCCACCACAGTGGGTTTTAAAGCACTGAGCACAGTTTCCAAAGCACTCAGCACTGGTCACAGAAGTCAGAGGCTGGGATGGATTTGTTTTACTTTGAACACAGAACCATAGAATGCTTTGGGTCATGTATCCAGTTCCAAACCCCTGCTGTGGTCAGGGACACCTTCCACTAGACCTGCCTCCACTCAACAGAACCTTAACCTTGGTTTGCTCTATATCACTACTGTATTTTACTTAATTATTATTTTATTTTTTATGTGATCTCAGTTTCTGGCCTGGTTATTTCCATTCTGTGCCCTTGAGTTTACAGACACCTTGCCTGTTTGCAGAAGGAGCTGCCTTTTCAGGCTGCASACCCAGTAAAATTTGCTACAAAAGGATCCTGAAAGGATCAAGCCACAGCATTCATTACATTCCTATCTCCTTAAAAAACCTAAACAAACAAAACAAAATGCCCACCACCAAACCCCACACAGTCACAAACCCAAAACCCTCAAACTGAAAAATGAAATTACACCCTTCCAATGGAAAATAAATTTACACAGGGCACGAGAGCAATTGTCACAAATTTCTATGAGCATGTAATACAGATTGAAAAATACTGGCAAGCAAAGTAACAAGGGTGGTGCTGGGAGCCTGACTTAATGGTGTGCATCTAACGAGTAGAAAATCCTATTTTTCAATATCCTAGCATAGCATATTGATTTTTTGTATAACCACTGTCACAGTYCTGTAAAGGTTATATATGAGCACTTGTTTAAGCATGTTAGCAGCCTGACAAAATCTATGCAAACAATCATAAGCAGGCATAAACTACAATATCTTATTAGGCATCCTAATGACATTTTTAGGATAAATGTTTAGCCATTTGATGGAATGGTATCTTGAAGCAGTCATTCCTTGCCTATTTTAAGCTTTCACCTTATTTAAGATCATTACTGCCAGAGCTCTGTTTCATAAAAATAAGAGACTTAGCAGTTCCATTCAAGTTAGTGCCTCCAATGACATTAGGCAGGTGCCTTTTCAAAATATTTTCTTTAAAAGAAAATTCTTACAGTGTGCCAAAAAAAAGCATTGATACAAACACAGAAAGAATAGTATGGTTTAAAATATTTTTTCTATTTTTAAATTAGCACACAAAAATTATTTTAGAACTAATAGTTCCCAAATATGGAGTATATTCACCTGTGAATGAATAGGTGTGCTACTGGGTGAGTTAACACACACACAAAAAAAAAATGCTGTTGTGCTACATGACTGGGTATTTAAATCTGACCTGCATGAGAACATAAGAAAGAAGAAGGTAGTTCCTTCTAAGCAGGTAGCAATGGACACTAGCAAATAATACACATCTCAAGGAATTTGTAAAAATGTAAAAGAAAACATGAAAAAGAAATAAAGGAGAAAAGTGAAGTTTTGAGCGATGGCTAAAATTCATCTGTAAATTCTCTTATATTTTCTAAGTGGAAAGACAGCAAATGGAAAGGACAATGGAAAATGTTGTGGGATTTTTTTTAATGTAACATCTATGCTGTTGCATTTTCCTGAACAGATTTAGGTCACAGTACTCAAGCAGCACATAAGAGTTTACAGCAGAAAGCAAATTTATAGCTTTTTTTTCTCTGAGCTGGATTTATATTAATTCTTCTGAATACAKATATGCTACATCATACTTGGAAAGAACATGTTTCATCTCTTCTTTGAGGGCTGACCTGTTTAAACTCAAATCCCCCTCCCTGGCTTTAATTAATGAAGTWAAATATGATCAAATACACCCCTGAAACATCTTGGGGTCTGTTGTGTCTACCCTCATCTCAAAAGCACAAGTCCTAGAGAATATTGCTTGATGCCCATATAAGACTATTTTCCCTTTTATTAAGGACATGCATAACCCAGGGGAAGGAAGCCTTCAGGGACAAAAATGGAGCCAGGAGAGGTGTCTTTTGGAATATAAAAGGCCATATGAATTAGAGGTAGCAAATGAGCCTGATTCACATTCAAAKCTTTCCAGACTCTGTGTCAGCAGACACAGAAACCTTGAGGATACAAAATACCCTCTGTGTCAAACTGCACATCCAAGTATTACATTGCAATCAATCATGGCCACAGGGAGATGAGTCAGAGGCAGACTCATGCCATCTCCCCAAAATTATTTTTACAGGTTACATGCATACAGATATTACCAGAACTCTGTGAACAAACACAATTAAATTTAAGTCTTTACCAGGCTCCTTTACTAGAGTTGCTTTTCCCACCATAGAAACTTAGCAGATCCTAGTGACTGATGCAATATTTACTTCAAATCAAACTAATTTTTCACATATGATAAATCCAAGTGGTATTTCACATCACCAAGCAGAAACAAACCTTGGGTATCCTCCAGTTTGCAGATGATGCCAAATTGCTTTATAYTCAAAGGGATCTCACCAAGCCAGAAAAACGGGATAACGGAATGCTCACAGGAAAGAACCACTTTTGGAATATCAGTAATGCAGTAATGCAGGTTAAGGACCAATTTAGTAGGTAGCAGTTCTRCAGAAAATCTTGCAGGCCTTAGGAGACATAGGTTTTTAATAATTAGAACAGACACTYAGAGAGATTATGTTATCTCCAGCTTCTGAGATTTACTGAATTCAGACAGATAAATCATTAGGAACTCTGTCCAACTGGGAAGYCACTCTTGCTCAGAGCAGGAGCTTGGGCTAGGTAAACTCTTCCGAAATAACCTAATGGTACCAGCACAGGATTTGAGACAGTAAACTCAGATATCCTGACAATATCAATGAGCAATTTACTCTCCAAAACTGCAGCTTGTTTGTGAAGAAACAGTTGTGAACATACAAGTGAGAAAATGAAAGAATGAAAATATCCAGCCTTTCTCCTCAAGAGCATGCACATTTGACAGCATTGTTTATATCAAGTTTTTTAATCCAGCCAGTGAGTTTCTGTGCTGGTTGCATGCTTTTCCCACAATAATAGGAGTTTCTACTTCAGGTAAATGAAATGTATTTCCAAACCAAACCAAGCAGATTCTGAAAGAGCAAAACTAATAAATCCTCCTTTCCTGCAGAGTTTTGCCCCAAGGTTGATAGCTCATGTGGCTTCCCCGGCTTCTAATAAAGGCTGATGTTACATTAYACTCTTCCCTCTCAGGGGAATAAGAACTTTCTCTTCTAACAATTGCTTGTTTTCCTAGGGCTCACAGAACTGAAATATCTTTCTGATTTCTAGCTCTACACCACATTTATTCTGGAATGACAAAATCAACAAGTTTTCAGCAATAGATGCACAGACACCCCCACACACTGGCAACACAACTGCCCTAAGAAGTCACTTCTGTGTCACCACCCTGGAAAACACTGGTGAGCCAGGAACTTGGGAGTTCTCCATACATTCTCAGAGTCCTGCATGCATTCTCAGCAATTTTAAATCCACAGTAGCAGTTACTATTATCAATATAAATTCATYCAGATGTCTACAAAACTAAATTGACCTCCCAGGATGGCTTGCCATAATATTCTCATCATGAAGCAGAAAAAAGCCTTCTTCTAAAGAGAACAAGGAGGTCATTCCTATGATCTGTTAGGTTTTAGGAAATGTCAAGAAAACAATCTTTTAATTTACTGGCCTGGTCCAGAAACTGAAGAAATGGAATTATTCACTATAGTACGTTTCTTGAAGGTATTTCAAGAAATTTTATTTTTAATTTCAAAATTAAACATCAGTCCCACTTGATTTTCTTCCTCTCCTTGAATTCCTACACATTCCTACCCTAATCCAAATTTAATAAGTGTATTTTACAGATTAAAAGCGAAATGTCTGTTGCTGAACTGTTCCTCTTTTTGATTTAGAATACATCACAAATTAAAATATTAAATTGTGGCTAGATGATCATCACGACATCCTGGGATCAGGACTTTACCTAAGCACAGTTGTTATGCAGGTGCCATGCAAGGCAGAACTCTCAGTAATGACATTTGCACCAGGTGCTTTGGTATTGCCAAGGCAGCAATTTRAATTAATCCAGTTTGGAACCTCCTCCATAAAAAAGCTTAAAATTAATTATTAAATTTTAATGGCCTCACTTAGTTCATTGAATCTCGTTCCAAAATGGAAGGAACTACTTAGAAAAAGGCTTTTAAAAATCTGAGCTCAAAACCCCAATAAGAATAAAATTTAAATAGTTTGAAAATCAGGATCAAACAGAACAGCTCAAGATTATTGTGACCTGATATTCACACAAACACTGTCYTCACACTGTGGTTTTGTTGTTTGARGAACTTCTTTCTGTTTGATTATTTAACTAATACATTGCTGCAKRTATTAAATTTTGGTTTACATTTAAAATGGTGTTCCTATAATGTGTATCCCCAGAAGAGTAGACCTGGGTCATCTCAGTTATTAAAATACTACAAATTAATTACATTCTTCGCTAATTTCTTCAGAAGTTTTATTCAACTTCAAAGCATCTTTCCAGTGTTTTCACAAATGCTCCCAAATCTGCAAAAAAACCCCACAAACAAACAAACAAACCAGAAAAAAATGAACAAACAAAAAAACCTCAAAAAGTATATAGGTAGAAAATCTCAGTTCTCAAATCTCATTTTTATCTCAACTGCTTGCACATATTTATCCAATCAAGCACAATGTCGTGCCTCATACCAGGCTGTTCTCAGTTTAAGAAAATTGCTAAAGATTTATGAAGTCAACCAAGTAGGAAAAAAAAAAAAACAAATACAAAAACCCCACATAGAAACTTCCAGTGCTGTCAGTTACTGTGGAGGTAGAGGATTTGACTGTTGAAGGGTGGAAAATTTGACTGCCCATGGTGTTTACCTGCACCATCCACTTCCAGAGATCTTGGGTAAGAGGAGAGTTGGGTCCAAGAAACATAAGCCTRAATTCTCCTGGTGAAATCCCATTTTATCTGAATCCAGAACAGAAAACACCATGCAGCCAGTCCAGGCCATTATCATAAGAAAACCAATATTCTCCAMGAGCAGAAAATTCAAGACACACATTTATTTATAAGGAAACCAGTTCCTGAGGTTAACTTTCTCCCCCACCACCAGCACAGGTGTCAAGGCAAGAACTGGCCAGTTTGAGGAATTCTCAGGATTTCTATGCACCTTTCCATGTCTATGAGTAATCCAGCAGAACCTACTTCAACATGAAAGGAACCCCTTACCAAAAAGGGACATGCAGCAATGGACAAGGGCCAGTTCTGCCCAAAGGGTGCATGAAGTGTCCTGACTAAACAGAACTGAAATATCCCGTGCAGAGAAGGAACCTGGAAGGAACCAGCTTTTTAAGATGTTATCTTTTTTCAATAACATTGTCATAAGCCAGTTAATTCTTTAATTCCTACACCTTCAACACTTTCTGCCATCAGTCAATACTCTCAGTATGCTGGAAGCCCACTGCCCACACCAGCAGTACTGAGCACATTGATGCCAAGGGTTTGCAGCTCCAGTGAACAGCTTGCATTTCTTGTGCTAATTTTATGTGCTTTTCAAAGGCAGTCACAAAATGAATATCAAAGCACATAAGTAATCCACAGTGGGAAATCTGTCAGAAATTGTTGGGAAAATAAAGTGAATCAATAGTATGTCAAGGGACTCAAATGGAAAAAAATATTGAATATTCATTTTCTTGCTTTCAGAGGAGCRGGGATTTAGTAGGAGTGGAGCAGTTGTAGGATTTTCGACTTTCTTGAAAACATTTAAATAATTTTTGTGGTGTGCTTTGAATTCAAAATGTAATTAGAGCCTCTGAAATTACACTTTGCATCTTCATGTTGTGTACTGATGTGTATTCAGCATCATCAGGAAAAGGAGTCTGAATGACACAACAACTTWTAAGTATATTGTTGCAAGAAAAAAACTATAATAACAAGTATTCACACTTTTTCCTTACCATGCAGAAATACACAGAAAGAAGCCATACATTTGGAAGTACTACTTACAAATGTTGCTAAGTAGAGGAAAATATAAAAAAAATACCTGGGTTCATTTCAGTGATTTAATAAGATTTACAGCACATCAAAAATATATATTTTTAATGTGGTTTACATACCAGGAAATCTGATATGCTCACASAAGCAGCTCTTAGTGGAGGGCTATGTCTGTGCAGTTACTTAGGCAGCAAACTTAATCCATTTGCCAAACAGCTGTAAATATGGTTTTACACAGACCTCATTATGCAATTCCAATATTGGAATAAACAGAAGCACACTTCTATTGCTTTTATCACTGGTTTTTGTAAGAAAAATATCAGGTCCCTTCATCTTACATATAATACAAGAGGAGAAATTTTGAAATAGGTCCCACAGAGTGAATAAGGGCAGGAAGAGGGGACAGTGCAATGCCAGAGCAATTTCCCTAGTTCTTATTTATTTTTGCATTTATGCAAATACTCTTATGGGAAAGATTATTCCACTATGATCCAATTGCCAGCCAGCAAACTTCTCAAGAYCATTCTACTTAGAAAATTGAAGGTCTGAGCCATTCAGGACAACATTAATCATGTATCACCTGGGAAAGCTTTGCAACTGCCTATTTAATTTGCCCTCATATTGTAAGAAACTCAGCTTTCATGATCTTAGGTTTCCTGAAGTTAATACAAGGAGGAAAACCCACAAAGTTGTAAGACTGGTGAAGAAAGCAGTAGAACTGGTAAAACAATGATGCTCACACTATCTGAACTCAGCAACCTTTCCAAGAGCTCTACAAGAGACCATATGAAAACCAGAATGCTCTGAAGCAAATGAAATTCTAAAACAAAATAATTACTTAATTACAGATCCGTTTGATACAGACAAGCAAAAAGAATACTCCTGTAAAAATGTCAAATTAACATCTATGGAAACTGCAGTCTAATGTTTCACAATTCTTCCAACACTCACATACCTCATTAAACAGAAACAGTCTTTGTGACCAGCTTCTACACAATCTTAACTCTGCATCAGCAGTGTAAAGCTCATAATATATAAAAAGTGGAAAGCTGCTTTTTGTTGCTTTTTGGGTTTTTTTCCTTGAGGGTAAGTGTTGTTTTTGTGCAGCTTCATCACAGTAGAAAAGATACAACTTCAAGACCTATAGAGTCATCGATGGATAATAAATAAAACTGTACTAATCTAATCTGGCCTCCTATTTCACTGCACTTACTATGAAGACACACAATGTATATAAACAAAACTTTTCTCTTTGACAAAAAAAAAACAATTTCAGGAGACACATATAACTAAAAATCAAAGGAATTTTGAAAAGTATACCAAGGATAACATTCGGTGTCATTTATTGGATGTGAACCTAAATTAGGAATTACTCAATTCTTAGYAAGACTACCAAGGTATACTCATTGCCAAAACAAAGCATTCAAGATCCACAAAGTATTTTTAAGTAGCATAGGTAGTTATGTTAAATACCTTACGCATAATATGTTACTGACAATATAATTAAAACTATATCTAGACTATATTAAGCATTACAGCTGTTTCAAAATTCTGCCTAAGACAAGGAAGTTACAGCAGTTGTAACGTTCCCTCTTTTCACTTGGAACATCATTCAAACACAGGGCTGACCTGGTGCCAGTAATCCTGGAGTACAATATGTGTTTGTTAGTACAGCAAATGATAACAGCTCTACCTTGCAGAAGTCTCCTATCCATGAAAAATAGAAGTTTACACTCCTGAAAATAACTTTTTAAGAACAACAAGCAAACAAAAGCACAATTCATCTTCATTCTGCTTCCCAGTATCTAATACTAAAAATGAATCTCCATGAAGTCTCTTAGATCCACATGCAGTTCCTGCATCCTCTCAGAAATTTTGGCCACTGCTTTGTCCATAAGTCCAATGTGACAGCAGTGCACCAGCAGCTGGCAAAAAGTGCAGCACTTGCTGCTGGTTCAGCCAGARGAGCAGCAGTGCCACAGCAACACACACCAGGTCTGCCAACTGCAGAAACCTGGCAGACCTCCCAGATGGCATCTCACTGCACCATTTACAGCTGATGGAAACGTTTACCAAAAAATACTCACAAACAAAATCATCATGTGTCATGCAGCTCCACCTTCATTCCAAATCCAGAATGTGAATTGGCGTGCACATGTGATTAATTCCAGCAAAGACTGCTGAATTTTGAAGTACTTACCATGCAAATATAAATATAAATACAGTT
Source organism: Alauda arvensis (assembly GCA_902810485.1). Classification (NCBI taxonomy): domain Eukaryota; kingdom Metazoa; phylum Chordata; class Aves; order Passeriformes; family Alaudidae; genus Alauda; species Alauda arvensis. The sequence goes on from CADDXX010000227.1 coordinate 1,299,553, forward strand.
CTAACAAGTCACAATGACTACTTCAGGGRAATGAATCACAATGTGAAAATTGGTATTAACTTAAACCTGAAATCTGTCTCCTCAAAAATGCAAYGTTCAGGCAACTTCATGTGCAATCATGAATTAAAACATCATCTGTATTTAACAAAGCCACATATTCATTACCATTCAASCAAAAGCAAGTAACACACCTGTAAGGAAACCTTGGTACCTGCAAACAGCTTTCATTTGAAGTTTGTGCCTGAAGATAATCAGAGAGCTGAAGGGTCTCTCCTCTGAAGACAGGCTGAGAGAGTTGGGGTYGTTGAGACTGCAGGAAAGAAGGCTCCAGGGAAACCTTGGAACACTTTCCTGTACCTGAAGGGGACTTACAAGACAGGGACAGTTTGCAAGGGCATATAGAGATGAGATACAAGGGGTAATGAATTCAAACTGAAAAAAAATTCAATCTAGATATAGTCTATACTCCTCACACTGAGGCTGGTGAGGCATTGGCACAAGCTGCCCAGACAAGTTGTGGCTGCTTTATCCCTACAAGTGTTCAAGGCAAGGTTGGATAGGATTTTGAGCAACCTGGTGTAGTGGAAGGTGGCCCTGCCCATGGCAGGGGGTTGAACTAAGGGTTCTTCAGGGCCCATTCCAACCCAAACCATACTATAGGTTTCATTTTAAAGAAAGAATGTTTCTAAAAGAACCAAAAAAAGAACCTTTTAGAGAGAACTCTCTCTCTAAAAGGAAAAATTGAATCCACTTGAGAAACTACAGGAACACTAGAAAAGAGGTGTATTTAGTATTGCCTTCCCAAATCTTCTACAAACAAATAAATCTAAGTTTTTTGAGGCTCAGTAAGTACAGAAATAAATGCTACACTAAAAAAGGAATGAGGCAGGGAAGCAGCAGCAGCAATATTTCTCTCTCCAAAACAGATTTGCTCTGCTTTTGTGATTTGGCTGTAGAGTTGTCAGCCACCAACATCCACAGCTTCTGCTACAGGCAACAGAATCTATAAATACTGAGACTTCCAAGAAACCAGATCCTTATGCACATCGTGCTGGTTGACCTTGGAGGGCATTTTGCCTCAAGAGACACAACTGAGACTAAATTCATCTGCATTTCCATTTTGTATTCAGTTGTAAATAGTAAATCTGGCTGCAGCCCTTTGCACAGCGATTCACCCTTGCCATCCTGTTCAACAAACAAACTGCCCTTTCACTGAGGTCACACCCAGCCTGCACCAAAGCCCACAGCAAAAAGTAGTGCTTGCATCAGTCTCTCACTTCTTTGGTTTTTTTCAATGTTATATTTCACACAGGTCTAACAAGGCTGAGCACATAATAAAAAAAACAAAAAAAAAAAAAAGGGCAAAATAATCATCTTTACACAACTTTCTGCTGTAACCAATTTGTAAGAAAAACAGTCAATTATTTTTACAGTTCTTTCCACAATGATAGCTTGAACTGGCATCCCAGTCTTCATCAAGACATATCCAAAAAATAAAAGTCTGTAGACTGTGAATGAATTGTGCAGAAAGCTGAGCTGCACAGTTTATGTGGAAACTCTTCTAAAAACAGAAAATTGTCTGGAGGAGTTTGAAGTTGTATAAACAGATCAAGTTTTAATACAGGGTTATCTCCCTTAATGGGTGTTTGGCCTGAGGGAGAAGCACCAAGAACAAGTTCTCAATTTTTATAGTCTCTAAAAACAATATGATTTGCAAACGCATCTTAAGTAGTAGCTACTTTCTGCTACTACCACTTCATTAGGAACACTTAAAAAGGTATTTAAAAATTCATATTCTCATGCAATGTAATTGCCATTTAAGTCAGGAATTTACTTTTAATAAACACATTCTTGAGCTGGTAACAGCAAAAGCATCATTCAAACATCATTTCCTGTACTAAATTTTTACCCATATT